>JAPKLY010000086.1:1100791-1121604 GCA_026898435.1 Prunella vulgaris | reverse complement strand
ACTCATTTGCGATTCGCCGATAGCTTTCGCTTCGTAGTGCAACGGGCGGAAGGCTCCAAAGTCGTTGTATCTTGGGGACGGTTGCCATGATCCGTATTGCACTTGTGTACGGGGCAATAACGTCTTACGGAGAGCGAGTGAAACTCGTGCCTCGACTTTATCGTGTCAATTGCATAAGTCATCTTCGTTTACACACACCATTTATTGTTGATTTTCCAACAATGCTTGATCGAGCCGTTCCAAAAATTAAAGGCTCCCCAGCTCCTCGCGCCCAATGTGACTATGTGCGACGTGCGCGTGCCCGAGCCCGTGCGGGTGCGGGTGTAGCATGAGGGTCTTTGGGTTAGCCCTTCGGGCTAACCTTAAGGCACCAACATGTAGACCATAGAATATTATTAATTCTATTGTACACAAGTCTACATATAAGGGACTCCAAATCCTTCACATTTTCCTATGTGGGACAAAGGATTATTTCCATATTTTCTCCCTTATTTTCTCTCTTCAACATGTTTAAGTTGCTAACTTCATGTATTAATATCTCATTCACCCGAAATTGGTTTTGAGCAAATTAATATCTCAAATTCATCTACTCCGAACGTAGATTAATATTTTGCAACTTAATTCCATTTTTCACCAATGGAATATCATGATAAAATTGGTCAAACTTGGGTCAACTACCCATATTCCAAACCAATTTCCAACACTTAAAACTAGGAGCTTTCTTGAGACACTAAATACAACTAGGGACATGAATTTCCCTTACTTACAAATAGGGACTTTTGCCCCAAGTCCTCATAAATAAATTGATCTGAAAATAGTACAAAACGGAAGCTTTTTTTACTATTGATATGATTGTTACTTTTTAGACCATATATCTATTAATGACTTTTGAAACAATTAAATAGATGTACGGGAGGAAATACATCTGTGATAAAAACTTTTCAAAATTATCATTTTTCTTAGCGAACAGCTTGTGAATCTATGTTGCACGGGTGCGGATACGCAGGTGCGGATGCGATACGATACGAGTTTGGGGATACGAGTTTTTTAAAAAATAGGGTGCAATTCGTTAATGATACGTCTATTTATTTATATTTTATTATATACTACCTCCGTCCCGGGTCTTTCTTCAAAAAGACCCGGGCACGCAGATTAAGAAAAAAATAGAGTATGTGAGTGTTAAGTTAATTAATAAAATATAAAAAGTGTACTTTATTGACTTTTGTGAGTGTAAATTATTTCCTTTTTAAGGTATGAAGAAAGAGTTGGGACATTCCGAAATGGAAAAACAGGAAGAAAGAGTTGGGACGGAGGGAGTATAATATTTAAAAATTATATTTTTTTATAAAAAAATATAAATTATTTATATTTTTATCACCTAAAATTTGAGTATATTGAATAATATAATATAATTATGTAAAGAAAATATCAATTCGAGGTACATTAGTTCAATACATAAATCATAGTAGTAAATTCAATCTAAAACGAGTGTCACACTATAAATTTAACTTATACGAAATAATAAAATTCAATTTAAATAATATATTTAATGCTTATAAATAGGATTCGTGCAGTGGATTCGAGAATTCGTTAGTTGGATTCGCCACGTGGCAGATGGACTCGCCACGTGGAGAATCCGACACGAGAATTCAAGAATCTTACCCCCTTTAGGGTGCGGGTGCGAATTCGATACTGCATTATTACATTTTTAGAAGAATTCATGTATCATAATTGTCAATTGAACTTCTAGGGTGGCCTTTAAAGGTTGCCAAAGAGATTAACACACCTACGAATGTCATAATAGCCTTTTAATTGGATAATTATCTAACTTAGCTTTCTAATCTAGAAGAGAAGAACCCAAGGCGAACTCATTTTAAGCAGAAATTATTTTAAAGCAACACAACATAAAATGACAAAATAAAAAATACATCTGATTTTAAAGTGGTTCAGAGATAAACTTCTCATTCACTATCCTGATTAAATAGGAGAATTCTTTCAATTGAAATTTCTTGTTTTTGAGTGCTAAGGTGCTCTTGATCAAGAATTCTCTCTTAGAAAACTTGATCCCTAGGATAACTAAGAGTCCTATTCTTACCAATACAGATTTCAAACTGACACAATTATCAGCTTACTTTCTAACCACACTCTCAATCTAGATCTTTGATTTTGGTTTTGAGTCAGCAGCGGACCTACGTTATCAATGGGGTGGTCATGGCCCCTTCCAAAATTTTACTCTATATGCATATATATATATATATATATATATATATATATATATATATATATTATGTATATAATTTAGTATATATAGTAGGTTAGGATGAAAATATAAAATATATAGCATTTAAGGCCAACTTAGTTCCTCAGGCCAGTTTGAAGTCCAGTGACCTTCTACATAAGTCTTATGTCAGCTTAGAAAATTTTAGACTCTAGTGAGGGTATCCTTATCTCTGTGTAGGTGTAATTATCACTTAGAATTCATAGCTCTTCATCTTCAGGTTACTTAGTCTTCAGGTGAATTCCCCCTTGAACATATTCTTCTTTACAAAATATCAGACCATTTTAGCTTCTGAATAGTTAAGCTGATAACTAACCTAAAGACTAATACTTATGATTTTATCAATAAAAGGGTTTCGAGATAATGGTAACATATTACAAAGTATTTTTCAATAATTTTCTTCTTTTTAATGATGTCAAAACCTGGTACATTTTTATGATATAAACAAAAGATAAGATCCTTAGTCTAAAAAAGAACTAATGTCAGTGCAGTTTATAAAGTAATAATAACTTGTAAATAAAGTTAGAAAGCCTAAATGATAATTAGATATTATTATTGGCAACAAAAATAGTAGACTTTTATTGATTTGGAAATTCAGGATACAAGTACAGAAGTTTTAGTCTACTGAAACTAGAGCAAAATACAGAACATGTTACATATTAAATTTCTTTGGAAGCAGGGATCAAGCAATATTGAGCAAACATCATTTTCTTCAGCTTCATCTTCCTTTTCATAATCTCCTTTCTATGGCCTTTGAGTCCAAATTGCTCACAGATGATCACCCATTTATTCAGTATAGTCCCCTGATCAATTTCTCCACTCATATCAATTGGAGGAATATATTGAATGGGTCCTTGTGCTTTGAAGGGAAGCCCTGGGTTAATACTTTTCGCAAATATTGAGGATTTTTAGGGTAAATGTTCGGATACATCTTCTCTGATGAGATATTTTATCAAGGTCTTCTCTTCCTAACGAACAAGATCATCACTAAGATTATGAACAGTCAGCTTGCTCCCATCTTGCCTTCTGTCATTTCACCTAACCAGAGTTGTTTCACTCAGGGTCGGGTTATTAGTGATAACATTCTTCTCGCTCATGAGATGATCACCGATCTCAACATGCCGGGCAGTGTCCCGAATTTGGCCATTAAGCTTGATATGGCCAAAGCCTATGATAGAGTGCAGTGGCCATTTTTGCAACTGGTACTTTCTAGAATGGGCTTCTTGGCACGTTGGATTAATTTTGTGAGTAACTGCGTGGAGCACTGTTGGTTCTCTGTCTTGGTGAACGGGAGTCCCTTTAGTTTCTTTCCCTCTTCTAGGGGTCTGCGCCAGGGGGATCCTCTTTCGCTTGCCCTTTTTGTCCTGGTTGCGTATTATCTTCTCGTGGCCTTGATTCTCTCATCCTGGATCATCCTGAGATGATATTTCGTACGCATGGTGGTTTTTCGGTCTCTCATTTAGCCTATGCTGATGATGTCCTCATCTTCACTCGGGCGAGTGAGATCGGCCTGACTCTTCTAATGGAGTTTCTTGACCACTACTCTGAGGCTACGGGTCAGTCCCTGAATGTTCAGAAGTCTAACTTCTACATCTGGGGACGATTCCAGCCTGAGTGGGCTCCTCTAGTTCAGGAGTTGACTAGTTTTCAGCCTGGCTCCTTGCCCTTCTCCTATCTGGGGATCCCTTTGTATAAGGGTGCCCGGAAGATGGCCCTCTTTGACCGTCTCTGTGAAAAGATGAGGAGTTCTGTTCAGGGCTGGTCGCATAGGCATCTCTCGCATGGGGATCGGCTGACTCTCATACGAAGTACCCTGGCGACTATCCCGCTCTACTACTTGCAGGTTATTTAGCCCCCGGCGGGGATGTTCACTGTTCTTGAGCAGATCATGGCTAGATTCTTTTGGGGCTCTCATCAGGGTCAGAAGAAGAGGCACTGGTATAAGTGGACCGATCTTTGTGTGCCTGTGGACGAGGGTGGTTTGGGTCTTAGACGGTTGAGGGATATGTTTGTCGCCTACAGTATGAAAATGTATTGGAGATTCTGTCTTCAGTCTTCTTTGTGGGCTCGCTTCCTCTATAGGAAGTATTGTTCTAGGCACTTTCTGGATCAGAGGACTGTTCAGAGTTTTGCTAGTCATCAGTGGAGGAGATTGTTGAGTTTTGGTTTACTTGCCCAGCAGCACATCTTTTGGTCCATTGGGTCGGAGGATAGTTGCAGCACTTGGTTTGGTCACTGGTGTGGGGATCGGCCCCTAGCTGAGATAGTTGGCTTCACTTCTCCTCCTGCTTGGTCGCCTCTGGGTTACTACTATGTCCTGTATGGTCAGTGGGATCTGACCCATTTTGGTTGCACTATTATGAGTCAGGAGCTTCTTCAGGTGATTGGTACCGTGCCTTTGCGTTCTTCGGGAGGTGATGTCATGCGGTGGAAGCTTACCTCTCATGGTGAGTTTTCTTTAGCCTCGGCTTGGGAGTCTATTCGGGAGAGGAGGACCCATCGGGACTTATTACCTTTTACCTACTACTTCATTTTTCCTTCGTCGAGCTACATTCCTGTTGACACCCTCCTCTATACCTGGAGCTTTGCCCTTCCCTCGAGATGCCATTGTTGCCCACTTCACCCTCAGACTGAGACCGTTCCCCATCTCTTTCTATCGAGTCCTGTCGTCTCATCGGTGTGGTCACATTTTTGCATCATGGTTTCATTTTGCACTTCCACACACCACTGATATTGCACACTTCCTTTCCTTTTGGAGGCGCCTTGTTCCACATGCACACACCGCACATATATGCTTTCTGATATCTTGCTTGATTTTCTGGTTTACTTGGACGGAGAGGAATAATCACAAGTACCGTGATATTCCTTTCCTCGCTTCTCATATCATTTGGCAGGTGATTAAGCACTTGCGCTTTCTAATGGCTGCGGGAAAGCTTCTCTCTATCCACTGGTGTGGTTGCTCGCCTCCTGCTAACCTCATGCCTGTTGGGATTTCTTCGGCCCCGAGACCTGTCAGATCTACTTTGGTTCGCTGGCTTCTTCCACCTGCTCCGTGGATAAAGCTCAACACCAATGGCTCCTACGATCCGCACACAGGAGTTGCCTCTGGCGGCGGGTTGATTCGAGATCACCTCGGTGACCTCAAGTTGGCCTTCTACATGCCTTTGGAGGCAAGCTCCTGCTTTGATGCTGAGCTTCAGGCGCTACTGCATGGGCTCCACTTGGCGAGGAGATTTGATGTTTCGATCTGGATTGAGCTGGATGCATTTGAGGTGGTTCGCCTTCTTCAGACTGATCCATTTGGCTCTTGGCAGATCTAGCATACTCTTGATCACACCCGGTTCCAACTATCACAGGTTCAGACGCGGATTACCCACATCTTCAGAGAGGGTAACCGCCCGACTGACTATTTGGCTCGTTTTGGCACTGACTCTCAGGTAGGGATGGCAAAACGACCCGCCCCGCAGTTGATCCAATCCGCCCCGCTCTGTTTGGATCGGCCCCGATCTGCCCCGTTTTGAGAATGGAGCAGATCCGCCCCGCCCCGCTTGCGGAGCAGATCAGGCATGGATCAAAATATTTTTTGCCCTGATCCGCCCTGCCCCGCTCTGCCCCGCTCCATATAATATTAATTATAAATAATATTAAATATATATATATATATATAATGTAGAATTATATATATATTTTTTAAAATAATCAAATCTTGGATATGATTTGGTGATTTGGATGGATTATTGTTGATTAAATTGTGAATTTTTAATATTTTGCATTTAGTTTTTTAATATATTTATTTTGTAAAATTATGAGAATTTAATAGATGGAGCGGGGCAGAGCGCGGAGCAGGCATGAATATTGAGGTATTCGCCCCGATCCGCTCCATTTACCATCCCTACTCTCAGGCGCTTCATCTTGTCTACTCTCACTCTGAGCCCAGACAGTTTTTGACACTCATTAGGATGGATCAGATTGGCTATCCTTCTTTTAGATTCAAATGATTTTCTGTATTTATTTCTTGCTTTGTATTGTTCTAGACTTTGTTCTCTTAGGTTTTAGGTTTGGGCGTCGATTTGATACACAACCTGTTGTACCTTGCTCTCTGTTTTGATGCGATGCACAGTCTGTTGTGCTCACCTATCTAGTCCTTTCTGATTGGCATTGTAAAACTTCATATTATTCGATATATTTGATATGCCCTAAGGGGTGAATTTTGTTTTAAAAAAAAAACTCCTAAACCACATAAAAAGTGAGCAAACTCTTTTTTGACTTTTTCCCACTTATCATTCAACTTTATAAGAGCATGTGCACTCAGCTTAGCCCTCTTATGCTGAATCCTTAAATACAAACTCTGTTAGAATCTATTGCACCCTCGACTAATTTATTCATTCGTTTTCAAAATCAGAAGACATCAAGTCTTCCTGTTGAATTTTTTCAAATAGGCTTTAAAATTTCCAAAATTATTTTAATGTATAACAAGTCTAGTCAACCCACCTTCTAAACTTGTAAAGCTCTAAGAGACCAACAAACTCATGTATCTCTTTCCATTTGGCTTCACATTATTCTGCCCTCAGATTCACCGATCGACCATTTCTTCTCCATTTTCTCCAAGTTCAGTAAGTCAGCTAATTGCCTATTTACATGTGTTTCTCTGAATAGGTCTTCAACCCTAATTGGTTGAAATTTTGCACCCACACTTGAGAAAATAAATACAATAAATTCTTACACCTCAGTCTCTTTCCACTCCTTATCTAACATGAGTCTTCTTGGCTGGATCTTCTTTGCAATTGGCTCTTGCTTAGAGGTTCTCCTTTTCAGGATTTGTTGGTCCAGCTAGCTCTGTGGCCGGGAGGCTTAGTCTTCTGTCCCTAATTGCTACTGTTTTTGCTTCTTTGAAACTTCTTTCGTCCTCCTTTAGATTGATCCTTCTTCTATAGCAACTCTGAACTGTCCTCTTTACTTTAACTCTTTTTTCAACATGCACCTTTCAGTGAGGGTCTAGTTTCATTTCTTCCTTTCCGCTTATTGACAGCTCCTTCAGCAGAGTTTAGTTGTTCAATACATATTGTCTTTTTTCCAAAAATTTCAGACGAGTCAGGCAATAGTTTGTGTCTTTCTCTCTGTTGATTTCTAGCATTGATACCAAAGTTAATGAACTTTTCATCCACTATCAGAATGGCTCTCCTAAGTTGGAAGGTGTTCAGGGGCAATATGTAATTTGTTTGATTTAAATGATCAAATTAATTTTCCACAAATTGTTTTTAATTAATTAATTTATGTGTGTGGTTTAAAGGATAAAACTAATTTTCCACAAATTATATATTTTTTCCACATTAGTGTGTTTGATTTAAAGGATAAAATTATCTATTACCAAAAATATATATATTTTAGGCAGATATATAATTTTATCTTTTAAATCAAATATAATCTTTTAAGATCCCTAAATTTGGCCTTTATTCTATTCGATCAAGCTACTACATGTAGCTCTTGCTACATCAGTATAAGACAGTGATGCAATTGTATATCCATTCAATAAATATTCACAATAAATTAACAATTTAAATCCAAATTGTGTGCAGTCATTAGCAAAAGATGATCAATTCTATCCAAAACTTTTTATATTACAATTCTTAATTAAATTATACAGATTTTGAGTTCTCTTGGCATTCTTGAAAATGAAGATTCAAATGAGATGAAAAACTATACAAATCATATCATAAGTTGTCTTTAAGATCAATTAGATCGACACACATGTGTAAAATGATGATGATTATATGGTGGTCATAATGAATCAATTACAAAATTAATAATATGCACGTAGAATAAACTGAACATCTAACTTTTTAATAATGGAGCATTAAGCTCTTAATTCTCTATATCCTAAGCTTCTTTTTTATATTATAGTATTTTACTAACTATTTGCATGTAATGTGTCCGAGTGATAAAACTAGTAAAAATAAAGTTGCTTTAAGAAAAAGGAGAAAAAGAAAAGAGAAAAAAAAATTTGAATCCAAACCTTTATTTCATGCTTTTTCACCTTTTTTTTAAGAGAAAAAGCCATTATTGTACCTCATTATTCGTGGCCATTGATACACGGATTCTTTAAAAAATATCATAAAATAATATTGGATTCACACCCGTTCCCTAAAAATGGTAAAATTCTTGAATTCGCGTATTAAATTCTCTATGTGGCGAATCCATCACGAATCCTATTTATTAAGCATTAAATATATTATTTAAATAAATTTTATTATGTTATATAATCTAAATTGATAATGTGATATTCGTTTTAAATTGGATTTACTATTATGACTTACTCCCTCCGTCCCAACTCTTTTTTCCACATTTTTTATTTTGGGATGTCCCAACTCTTTTTTTCCACCTTAAAAAGAAAATAATTTACAGTCACAAAAGTTAATAAAATACACTTTTTATATTTAATTAACTTCACACTCACATACTCTACTTTTTTTTAATCTGTGTGTCCAAGTCTTTTGGAAAAAAGACCTGGGACGGAGGGAATATGTATTACACTAATGTAACTTGAATTGATATTTTCTAACATAATTATATTATATCACTGAATACACTCAAATTTTAAGTGATAATAAGATATAAATTACACACTCCCTCCGTCTTAGAAAATATTGCATACTTTTTTATTTTGGTACGTTCCACAAAAAGTTTGCATGCCTAAAAGTAAAAATTATTTATTAAACTTCACTCTCACAATACACTTCATAAAAATATACTCCCTCCGTCCCTAACGAATTTGCACCCATGAGAGTGCACGTGGTTTAAGAAAAACATATTTTTTAAATAAAATAATGGTATATTAGTAAATATGTGTAACATGTTTGTGACTGTGCAAGCAAATCGATATTTCCTTTATTAGTAGAGTGCAAATTGATTTGGGACAACAACAAAAATAAAGTGTGCAAATTGGTTCGGGACGGATGTAATATTTATTATACTTTTCTTAAAATGTGTGCCCGAAACACAACGCAATATTTTCTTAAATGAAAAAAATATATTTAATTTATAATTTTTTTAAAAATAGTATTATATAATAAAATATAAATAAATAAACCGTCCAATAGTTGGTGGCCCAATAATTACTTAGATGAATATGATAATATGGCATCAACATATGTAATATATTTATAACGGGGCCATCCAACCCACGTTGTATATCCATTTCGCTAGGTTTATCTCCATTATTTTTCTTTAGCCACCGAAAATTCTTTGATTAGAGCCTCCAAAAAAAGTCGATTCTATTCAATCAATGAATCTCAATCGGTGCCCAAAACCTCAAAAATAATAATAAAGAAATTAATCATTGTGGAGATAAGACTAGTGGTTGGAGCCTTGAGGGCTATTTTCATTTATTCTCCTCAGCAATTAGGTGAGCATACTAATCACAAAAGGTTCCAATCGTTGCCTTAAGTTGTCGTGATTTGTACGTCGTCTTCATCATCTGATCCATCCTTGCAATTGATTTTCTTGATTTCTCAGTGTTGGATTTCAGTGGGGTTTAAGTTTCAGTACTGATTCTGGTGTGTTTTGACTCTGAATTTGTAGAGTTGTTTTCTGGAGTCAACTTTTGATCACAGAGGTTTAAGAATCATGATAAATCTATTATGGGGTTTCAGTAATTGTGATCGTGGTGTGATTGAAGTTCTCTCTTTTCTCTTTACTTTTTTCAATTATTCCACGAGTGATTATTTATTGGGTTTTGAAGAATTGATTCTCTTAATTCTTCCCAAGTGTCGTCATTTCTTAAAAAGATGTTCTAGATTGCTGAATATTATAGATGATTCTGATCTTTTTAGTAAAAGAATATCACGTTGTTCAAATATTCATTTTAGTGAACTCTTTTGATGCATGAGGGACTAATTTCTTTGCTCTTGTTGTAATAGGAAGGTTGTAGTTCTACTTGCGTTTTGATAATTGTTTCTTTTAATTCCCTTTCAGGTTTAAAACCACGATAATTTCATACGTTTCATGCTTTGACATTGCTGCATCATTTGGATTGTTCTAGATGGGGTCTGAAGGGCCTGCTCCTGCAGTTACAGTCCATGTGACTGGATTTAAAAAATTTCATGGGGTTGCAGAAAATCCAACTGAGACAATTGTTAATAATCTCCAAGCCTATATGAACAAAAGGGGTCTCCCAAAAGGGCTGAATCTTGGTAGTTGTACCATTCTTGAGACTGCAGGACATGGAGCTTTGGTTCCCTTGTACCAAACGTTGCAATCTGCTGTGAGCAAGGATGCCAAAATGTCGAACTCCGGGAGAGTTATTTGGGTAAGCTGCTCATTTTCTAACAGCCCTGATTACTTTGTGAATTAATTTGCAATAATGATGATGTTTGTGCGGGCAAGAACTTGAGTGTGTGTTCTGTGAGGATTGTATGCATTACACTGACGAGAAATTGCTATTTTGTATACTAGGATATAAATGTGTTTAGTTTATGTTGTGGACTCAGAACAGAAGTGATGACATTTCGCGTGCTCTTTACTGAGGGTGTTTTGACATGCTTTCAACACTATGCTCAGAGCATGTATAAAAAATAAGCTTTTTGCTACTTGTTCTCATGTTCAAGAGATGCGCCTCATGCCTTGGTGTTAGAAGGGCCCTTGCGTATCTGCGCACCTCTCCCCTCTTGACAACTATGAGTGCTGAGAGAGCAACAACTAACAACTCACTTTTTTTTTTGGGGACATTAAGACCCGTGTGGGATTGGGAGAAGTTCGAGATGCTATCATGTCGTTTGAGCGGAACCCACTTTATGAAGGGGTTGAAGCTTGATATTTGGGGTCCACCACGTCTATTAAGGCCTAGGTGTAGGGTGGGTAAAAAGGACGGAGATCGCTTGATTGATTGAGGATACAAACATGACTGAGAAATCCAACCAGAGTTGAGCAATGAAGAGTTTTGTCTAGATCATTGTAGTAAAAACTGTTGTGCCTTTTGTGATGATGAGATTGATGCAGTGGAGAAGGAAGTTGATGGCGACAACAATTTCCGATTTCCACCTTGAGGACAAGGTTGTCTTTTAAGGAGGGGTGTAATGATACGGCAATTAAGAGGGCAACTTAGTATTTGATTTTAAATAGGAGTTAAGGAGTATGTGTGGGCATGCTGAGGTTAGTTTAAAATTAGGTTAGGTTTGGGAGATACCATTTCACCTCTAAATTTGTTAGCCTAGTTTGGAATTTTGAATTTTATTATCAATATTGTTCTGACTTTGCATTAACTAGTTCAGAGGAGACACTATGTCAAAACTTTATAAAACTTTTAGATATAATGAATTTAATTGTCCCTGATACCTACAAAAAGTACCATTTTTCTCCACTAAGAGCAATGCATTTACCTCTATGTTTTCTAGATTGAGAGAGAGAGAGAGAGAGAGAGAGAGAGAGAGAGATGTTTGATACCTTAGTCTTTACGCGCTTGAACTTTACCTAGTTCAGGATATGAGCAGCAAGCTGTATCGTATTTCAAGAATGGCCTCTGGTGCAGTCACTTAACTGAAAAAATTGAATATATTGCTATAAGCCCCCAGTGATTCAATGACTGGGCTGCGTAGGTGCTATGATGATCTCCTGTGATTTGAATTGTTATCACTTTTTTCTTTCCTCCTCAAAATTGTCTTTTTAGTTGTGTCAGAATTTATGTTCATTACATTTTTCATTCTACACTTACTCAAAAGTTTTTGCATCATCTTTCTTTACTATGAGGAAATGAAAGAAGGCCTTCAACTGATTAATATGCATTTACCTTCTGCAACAAACAGTCCTTTTTATTTTCTATGAGTGTTAATATTTGATATTCAGTAAAGGCTTCAAGTTGTAAGCAACTCCAGAGTATTTTGGTGTGTATATACGGTATTGATTTGAAAAGAAATAAATATGTACCATGAAATCTTAATGTTAACAAGCATTCTCTTTCGAATTTTGATGTATGAGACCCTACTCATATGGATCTTTAGTTTTCAGGTTCATTTTGGGGTTAATAGTGGAGCAACAAGATTCGCGATTGAGCAGCAAGCTGTCAATGAAGCTACATTTCGTTGCCCTGATGAAATGGGATGGAAGCCTCAGGTTCAACCTTGACTTTGACATTTTTCTACTCTTGTTTAATATTGTAAGTATCGAATGGTTTGTTATGTTGATACCTGTGTTTATTCTAGAGGGTTCCCATTGTTCCAGCGGATGGTGGCATCTCAAGAGCTCGGGAGGTACATCTCAGATATTATTTTGCTTTTCTGTCAAGAATTATATTTAGAGCAGATTATTTTAAAATGAATAATGCATCGATTTCTTGATGTGAGCACAGAGGTCTGTACTCGTTAAGGTTTTATGCCGTATGGACAGGCTTTAGAAAATCTTGTTTAATGTGGATTAATGTGGTTTAAAAATGATATATTGATCTTGCTTTGCAATGTTCATGTTTTTCATGTAGTGTTGTCTAGACATGCAGATTTACTACACAGCGTAAATAAGATTTTTGTGCTTCGAAATCAAATGCTTCTGTTAATATAATTATTGCAAAATCTAACCTTGAGGTTTAGCCTAGTGACTGAAAAACCCATGGAAGTTAGTTTCCTTGCAAATTGCACAAATTGAGAGAATAATACATGCCTCATGGGGTGTCCAGAATGCCCAAAAGGAGTGTCAATAATGAAAAATAAGCAATGCTTGTGTGTACTTGATTCACGTGGACATCTCATTTTGCATTAGTAAAATGGGTTTGATAAAACTAATACATAAAATCTGTCAACGGTTTGTCGGGTAGGATCAATAGAGTTCATGGATCTCAAATTATTAAACCCTATATCGTTTTATAACTATGCAACCATCTTAATCTCCATTTTCAAATTGATTGCATGCAGACCTCCCTTCCAGTTGAGGACATGGTGAAGACGTTGGCGAAAATGGGGTACGAAGTGACGACCTCAGATGACGCAGGTCGATTCGTTTGCAATTACGTATACTATCATTCGTTGCGCTTTGCGGAGCATAATGGGATCAAATCGCTCTTTGTACATGTTCCACTCTTCTTGACTATAGACGAGGAAACTCAGATGCAATTCGCAGCTTCTCTGTTGGAGATACTGGCCTCTATAGATTAGCCCTTGGAATCTTGTCTCTTACAATCTCTCCCAAAGTTGGGTCTGGGCATATCCGGGCCGGGTTTGGATTCTTGTATGTGATTGCTTTGAAATAAAGTGTTTGAGTGAATGTGAATTTGTCAGAGTGTTTCTGGACATTACTCCAGATCAGTAAATCTATTTAACGAGCTAAGTTAAGCTTTATCCTGAAATTGCTGGACATATCATGATGATGTTTAAAGTATTAGTTCAAAAGGTCAGGAGTCTTGCTGCTTTTGATATTCTTGAGTTAAATGTTCCAAAGTTTGATAATCTACTATACTCAGTTGAGCTCAAACTTGCTGCTGCTTTTTTTTTTTTTTTTTTAATTATTATTATTGTTGTTGTTCTTATTGTTTAAGAATGCACTTGAATTAAATATGATACAGATTATTTGATAGCAACAAGAGATTCACAATTCTATGAGAATGATACGAGATATCATTGTCGTGGTTATTGCAAATACAAATTCTTCAATTTACTTGCATCATTCTTAGTTTAGTGTAATAAAACTCGAGACACATTAACTAGTATTTCGTTTTGATTAAATGTTCTTCTTATAAATGTATTTATTCTCAATCTTTTGACTATTTTCCAATCAACAATAACTTTTTTGACATAACGTAGTTCAAAATTGGAGTTATACATTAATAATATAATTATAATTTTTATTGTAATACACTATTTGATATTGCTCATTATCATTCTTAAGAACTTGGACTAAACGCTCCTTAAATTGTGGTTGAACTTAATCAATTGAACTCGAGAGTCAAGTTCATATTCAACCAAATTTAATATTGAAAAAGTGGAATAACAAAAGACCTAGACCAATACTGTAAGGTCATGAATTCGAGTCATTATTTGCTCGATTAAAAGAAATATAAAACCACGACAGTTCCATTGGAGAGAGGTGCTATGGCAAATTCATAGCATGACTCTTGATAGGTCGTACTTGCAGGTTGAATATAAAGACCCATGGTGTGACATCAAAATCAGCTATTTGGGTCGACTCAGCTAACTCGGACAGCGATTTTAATGAGGAGTATCAACTCTCTTGGGCAATTAGAGACATTCCATAATTTGGATAGCAATAGTGCCTCTGGTTTGAACTGGAAATGGCATGACAGAATGCAACAGGATAAGTGAACTTTTGAGATACAAAAAAACTTGTGTAAATAGAGTCCAAGTAAATTGTGTGATCAATCTTACATAACAACCAAACTTTCTATCAAAGAGTCGAATAAAGCTCAAATCCAACTAGGTTTTGTTAAAGTGAAATGGAGAACTATATGAGAACTTTTAAGAATAATTAAATTCAAAACATTGTACAAAACAGATGACTGCCCTTAAAAAGATGAAACCCTAATCTGCATCTTTATGGTAAGAACCAACAGTAACAAAACAGGTTGGACCAATTGATTAGAACAGAGGAGCCCACAGAGGAAGATGATAGCAAACGTGCAATCCTCAAATGAGTATCCACAAGGATAACTCTGCCACAAGCTTACGATGCAATGATAATAATTTCAGCATAACCCCTAGGGCAAAAATCCCAAAAGTATTTATAGTCTCCACAGAACTAAGGCCCATGAACAGAGAAAGTATTGCTAGAATTACAAAAGCTACTATAACTGTGTGTGTATACTTGTATCGGCTTTGGCGTGTCTCTATCATACTCTAATGCAGCAGAAAATAAGAAGAACAACTCCAGCTACTTATTTATGCCCCAAAACTTAAAAACAATGAAAGAAGATAGGAAATATGTAAACCAATACGACTAGTACAAAAAGAACAGGCTAAGTTTATTTTTATGGTTTTCATTACCTTAGTCCAAGTCTAACATGCATTTTCTAGGTATAACATTCATGACATGAGCAGCTGTAAATGAAAACAATGTGTATATATATTCCAATAAATTGGTCAAAAAGTTCCAAGGAAGCTTAATAATGTAGAAATTAATAGATCAAAGCTGCTTCAAGGTGTAGTAATTACAAACTCAACTGTGTCGGAGAAGTATGATGGCTAGCACTTTACGAATCTACTGCTTCTATGATAAGGTAGCAAATCTATCCCCAATCGATCAAAGGAAGGGGTGGATATCCACCTTCTGGAGGAGGCCACAATGAGGGTGGCAGGTTTGCCAGTGATGTTCCCATTTGATTGCCAAAGAGTAGAGCTGCCAAATAAAGGATTTAGCTGATCAATGTGAATTGATAAGAATTACCACAGTAACTCTATCAACTTTTGTGATCAAAGACTGTTCAAAAAAGTACCTGGAATACTCCGAGAGGGGACATTTTTAGCAGAACTTGTTCCTTGAAATTGAATTAAACATCAAGCATGGCAAGCACATATGATATGTTGGAAACAGTCCAAGAAGATAAAATAAAAACATTCATTACCTTCCATTCCATGAGTATTCATGTTTGAGGCATTCCTGTTCGGATGGTAATACTTGCACGAGTCTCCAAATTGGCATGAACCCTTTAAATTAAGGAAAAAGAGAATTAATATTTAAGACAGATAAGAGAGCAAGCATAAGTATAACAATGAAATTCAAAGAGACTAATATTTTATATGAAATTGTGGACAGAGAAGGTTTTTCTATAGCAAACTCCGTCTTATCTAGGAAATGATGTTGCTTCTGCGAACCTCGGGATTTACTAGTTTTTGTTGATCATTATATTCATTGAGCACCAGAAACACAGATTAATCTTTAAAAAATGAAGTATTCATCCTCAACCCTCAACCCCAACAATTTTTTTTTTTTGGATACTAACATAATTTTCATCATCTTTTATTTCATAATAATATGCCCTAAAACCGAATCATCAATGATAAAAGAAATAACTACAGAAAGCACAAGGATTACTTTTGTAAATGGTAAGAGTAAACGAGGCCGTGGTAATTAATTGTCCCTGAAAGAAAATTAGCAAAATCCAATTGAACCTAAAAGCGAAAATGATCAACTCCAAATCCAACTTCCCCCAAAAGGAACACCATTAAAAGGTATTATTGAAATCCAACAACGCCATTTTACAGCAGACAAAAGAATTAATGCCATATATACGGTAAACAAACACACAAAGAAATCGGAAAAACTGCAGATATATTTTACCGTGCGCACAAAGCGATTGCAAACTCCTTTACCAGTGGATCGAAAGTCTTGAACTGGATCCTGACCCACTAAAAGGATGAAAAGAAAAAAGAGAAACAAAGCAGAGCGATTATTGGGATCTGAAATCATTCATTAAAAGTGTAAATCAGGAAAAGAGAAGCGTACATTGAGAGGAGAAGCGGATTGCGTCATACCATTGAGCTTTGGCTCTCTGGTGAGCAACGCCTTGGATGTGGCGGCGCCGGGAAGAGGGAGTATCCTGAAATTGTTTGTCGCAATAGTCGCAGTGATATTTTCCCAACGGCATTTTCTCTATTCTCCAATTTCAACTTCGTTCCAATATGTAAGTATATTTTAAGTTTTCAATCAAAAAAATTAAGGATTAATTCCATTTTGGTCATCCCATAATACAATTATTCAAGTTTACTCAAAACACTTTTTCATAATACCAAACTATGTCAAATACTATCAAAAAGTAATACATTTTGGTCAAGGGTCCCACACCTTTTCCATCCCCCACTGAAACCTTCAAACCACCCCCTCATTCTGAACTGTGTCAGTATCCCCCAAAAATTAAATCAACAAAATAAGTAGAATAAAATACGTTTTTTTAAATAAGATAGGAGATTTAACAAAATATAAATTTATTCAATGTTTATTTACATACTATTTATAGATAAGTATTAAATGTTGGGTAGGTCTCTTGTGAACTTGAGTTCACAAGAACTCGTATCACTGTTACGTGTAATCATTATTACTGTTCAGTGATAGTGTACATGCATAACAGTGATAGTGAATGCACATAGCAATGATAGTGTATAGACATGACAGTGTTAATTGAAAACCCGAATTCATACAAATTTTTGTCTTAAATGTTTATATCATATAAGTACTAGAGTGATTCTCGTGTGCAATTGGGTGCATACTATTCACCCCTCAATTTAATTTTGACTTGGTCCTCATCTTCTTCCTTCAGCCGTCTCTGCTTCATCTTCTTCCTCCAACGACCGTCCTCAATTTCTGCAATCGTTTTACGCTGTGTTTTAAAAAGCAAATCGGACCGGTCCGACCGCTACTCAGACACCTCTCCGGGCCGCTTTAGTACGTTGGACCGGACATTTTCAAAAGCGCCTGAAAAGCACTCAAAAGCGGTAAAAATCGGGTTGGACCGGTCGCTCGTTGGACCGGCCGAAACGGCACTTTGACAAAAATTTTAATTAAATGGTATTTTTTTACACAAAATTAACTAAATTAATTATATATATAATACATATTAAATATAATTTAATAATATAATGTCTAATTTTAATTCATAACCTTATATAATAGATATAGTTTCACTTCCTGGAAATACAACTCTAAATCTCCACCCTCCTCCGGTATAATATCTAACTTTAATTTATTTTTTAATAACATTTATTCATAAGATATATAACTTTATTAGAAAAAATATATATAAAAATATATAATTATATACAAGGTTAAAAATATCGGTATCGATGGAAATATCGAGGTCTTAAATTTGTGGAAATATCGATGGATATATCAATATCGAATATCGATATCGGTAAATCTAAGAATTATAAAAAATTTAAGAGCAAACATTTAATACATAAATTTAACAAAAGAATTTAAAAAATTTTACAGTTGTGACAAATTTATATACATACACTATTTTTTTGGAGTTTTTCCCGAAATTCATCGATATTTCCTCAATATCTTTCAATATCTAACGATATTTGGTTTAATTTGTGGAATAAATAAGCGATATCGATATTACAGACCGATATTTTTTATTTTTTTAATGAATATTATGGAAATATCGTTTCTATCCAATATCGATATCGGTGACTACAAAAAATGGATATATTGGAGAAATATCGGGATATTTTCATCCTTGATTATATATTATGTATTTATGATGTCACACCGGTTCAACCGCTTTAAAAATGGTTAGACCCGATTGAACCCGGTCCGACCAAAAATATTAAGGTGGCCAAGTCGACTTCCGCTTCCGCTTTTAAAACATAGGTTTTACCTCCTCGATCACGAACCCTCATTAGTTATGCAGCCAAACGAGAAATTGAAAAGGAATCATGCGTAGATGGAAGAGAGATACAATCTGAATAGGCTTAGCTATTACCAAGCAACATTCTGACTCACATCCTATCTCTTTCCTCAATACAAAATTCGTCATCAGAACTTCAATTCTGCAATCGTTTCACCTACTTAATGAAGAATTAAACAGGATGGTTTGAGATGTCAAACAAATGGTATTCAACATGTTTTGGCATATTGTTGTTGCATATCCAGTGAGAAAAACAATGGCTGTTGCATCTCCAGCAAGCTAAGGTTTCAAAATAATATATATACTATTTATTAATAATGCCCCAAATATAATTTACGATACCCCAAGAACAACTCACAATATCCCAAAATAAGTCTAACTAAATACCCCAAGAACAATTTACAATACCCAAGAACAACTTACAATACCCCAAGAATAAGTCTAAGTAATACTTCAACAACAACTCATAATACCCCAAGAACAACTCTAAACAAATACCCCAAGAACAAATTTAAGTAAATACCTCAAGACCAACTTGCAATGCACCAGAACAAGTCTAAATAAATACCCCAAAAACAATTCTTAATACTCCAAAAACAAATCACAGTACCCCAAGAACAAGTATAAGTAAATAGCACAAGAACAACTCACAATACCCCAAGCATAAATAATAATACCCGAAGATAAAATAATTAATACATCAATTGCCAAAAACACATATTACGGTGTATAGTGTGTTTTCATAAATTCAAAATTAAAATCAAATTAAAATTAATTTTCAAGTGCATGGTATGCACTCTAGTGCACCCAAGTATTTGCGTAAGTACTATTTAACATTTATAAATAAAGATGAAATTTGGATAAATTAGAGGATGACTCAATAAAAAAAGTATATGTTTACATATATATTTTTAAATTAAAATAAAAAATTAGGCGATCGAAATACAATCAATTACAAAATTTTGACTTTTGCGCCCTTGATATTAAATCATTCAACATACTTAAACTTTTGTTGGAGAAAATGTGGATTTTATACATTTAATTTACAATTAGAAAAATATAAATCTTTTAGGTGTTATAATTAAAAATAAATAAGTACACATATTCTTGACTAATTGCACCCACATTCGTATTTTCGTATCTTTATCGTATCGTTCTCGCACAAATACATGTGCAACATAGGCAACAATGTGTTTGTCAGAGAGATTGTCTATGTTTTTTTTTTGTGTGTCCAGATCTTTATATTTAGAGAGAGTGTTTGTGTGTGCATTTGTATGTGTTTTAAAGAGATGAGAATTTTAGAAATAAAGGTTGAGAGAGAGGTCTGACTCAATTCAAAATAGAGCAGTTAACCGAAACGAGTTGCTTGTGAGTTTGGATC
The DNA here is from genome assembly GCA_026898435.1 of Prunella vulgaris. Lineage (NCBI taxonomy): Eukaryota > Viridiplantae > Streptophyta > Magnoliopsida > Lamiales > Lamiaceae > Prunella > Prunella vulgaris. The sequence goes on along the minus strand of JAPKLY010000086.1, from coordinate 1,101,606 downwards.
GACGCGTTAAGACTCAATTTGACTTGACTCGATGTGTTAAATGAGTCGAGTCGAGCTCAAAAAAATACTCGTTGCCTTAACGAGCTCTGCTCGATTCAGTGGGCTCGCAAGTTGCTCGATAGACTTGAAAAATATGGGTTATTTTATAAATATTATATAATTTAGGGTATAAAATTATAATACTTTACATAATAATACAACTCTAATTCTCAAATCACTAATACTGATGAATTTATGATATTTTTGTCTTTATTGAAATATGCGAATGTAAATATATTGAATTAAAGAGTTATTGATATAGTATCAGTTAAATATATTTTTTCAAGATATTCGAACTCAAGTCGAGCATTGCTCATAAATTTTGAACTTGAGCTTAATTTAAGCTAAATGAGCTGAGTCGAGTTCGATTTCTAGCTCATTTTTCTTAACAAGCCGAGCTCGATAAGCTTAACGAGTCGAGCCTGCACTACTCAAACTCGTTCGGCTCGTATAACAACTCTAATTCAGAATCAGAATCCCTCTCTTTAAATGAATTTGTAATTTTATTTAATCAATTTGTAAATTTGAAAAAGATTAAAATCATTTGTAATAAAACTCTTAATGGTGAACCATTTAGTAAGTTTTTTTTTTTTTGGAAAAAGTAGACCTTGCAATTTAATTAGATGTTACAAAATTTTGATGTCATGCACTTGAAATTGAAATTCTAGCTAGATGCAGCATACACCTCAAGAGCTAATTTTGAATACGCAAATTGATGGAGATAAGATTGAATACATTATTATTATTATTATTATTATTATTATTATTATTATTAT
>JAPKLY010000086.1:1019307-1094207 GCA_026898435.1 Prunella vulgaris | reverse complement strand
CAATAATTTTTGAAGGATTTGATTTTGAATGGTTTAGGGTTTAATTTTATTTGTAAATTTTGTCAATTTGAAATTTTTATAGTTGGATTTTTTATTCGTGAAGTCCTCTATTCTTGAAGATTTCAATTCTATGAACGAATTTTGAGTTTTGCAGATTTCATTCTATGAAATTGAGTTCAGCACTTCTGCAGATTTCAGGGATACAGAGGAAAGTTTTCTATTTTTTAAGCAATTGAGTTACTCTACCAAACAATGAAATTGTTATAGGATGATTTGTATTCTAGTCTACCAAATACCATCAAACACATTTCATTCTAAAAATATATCACAATCTCTATCTTGGCCCATTTTCTCACGAGACCTACCAAATGGACTCTTATTACCAAACATCGTATAAAGTTTTTTTCTGGGCTTTTCTTATGTATCAAACAGGCCCTAATCAAACACCAAAGTTAGCTACAAAGGTGCAGATAAAAATGAATATAACAATCATGAGTAAAAAAGAAAAGAAATATTTCAAATTCGGGTTAGTTACCGCCCCAAGAAAACCTTTTTGCAACGCACGCACGGGTAGTATATTAGTGGTATTTAAAAGAAACAAGCCTCAACATGGCATTTCTAACTCAAAATCCTAGTAGCAAATCATAAATTTAGAACCACGATTCCTGCAAATAGGCCAAACATCGATGTACAAAATCGAAAATGATAAGTTTCATTCAGATAAATATTCATCTTGAATAACAAACAACAGGACAAAACATAACTGTCTGGGCAAAATCAGTAAATAGAACCTCCCTAGATATGCATACAGAAGGTAATGCCAGCAGCGTACAGCAAATTATAACGCAAGGAAGGGACACTGCTTCCTCGCGTGCTCTGGAATTAATCTTGTCAACGTTTCAGCGGGGAGACCCTTCAACTCTGGAGACACAATCAGACAAAGTCTAATGTAAAAGAATTTTTGGGTTTATTTTAAATGGTATTGATTGTTTGATTAACTAATATTAGGTTGATGTAGTATTAGTTATTTAGGTATTTACTATCAAATAATAGCTGCGAACCAGTTGCACAGCTAAACTGTTATACATAAAACTAACTCAACAACTTACTACCGTGAATTAGAAAAATATAAAGGTTTAGTTCTGAAGAATGTGTACCATGCGGCTTGAAGTTGAACAATGGGGGAAGCAACCGACCATTTGGCAGACGAGTGTTTGGGTCACGTAGCTCGTTGAAAAAGGGATGAATCAACGCATCCAACTGCAGAGCATATTAATGAATCAATAATCATTTCTATTAAAAGCAAAAACTGACAACTAAGTAACCACCAGAAATAAAATTAGAGCCCGGGATTGGTCGTGAAAATAGGATTTGTCCAAAAAAAGGAACCTTTTGAACCAGCTTTTTGGGGCAGCCCAAAGTTTTAGGGGCTGTTTGGTTGGAGACTTTTGTAGGTAAGTAATGGTAATCAAAGTCATAGTGTGTGTTTGGAATAACTCTACTATGATTTTGATTCCCAAAAACTAAGGAATCAACCACAGTTCAACTATACGAGAACTATGACTTTCATTCCATACTCTTTCCATTCATATACCCTTTCCATTCCTCACAAATCACAATTATACCAAACGGCCAAAAACAAGGAATTAGGAGTCAGCTGGCCCAAAGACAATTTGGTCCAGCTTGCCCCGGCTGGTTCTACTCCTTGGTCTCATGATTTATTACATCGATATAGCACCAATAATTTCATAAAAATGCAAAAGGGCAATGAACAAGCTAAAGAAGCTGTCAATTTTAAGACAAGCACTCTGAAAATAAAAAAGAAAAGCTTTGACCTTTTCCTCATTCCACCCCAATCTTTCAAGATGATCTTTTTTTTTTTAAAGCAGCAGGAAAGATTTGAATACTTACAGCCGTGGATCGCAGATTAGGAGAGTATTGAAGCAGTCGTGAAACAAGATCCACAGCTTCTGGCGGCATGCGCTTATGGAATATCTAGTCAACAAACCAACTGTAAAATAAAAATCCAAATAAAACGAGAAATTAACAAAGACAACAGCTTTGTAAGTACCTTGTGCCATGGATGAGCTTTTATTTGAGGAAATTTGAACTCAGTATAATTAGGGTTCATGCATTTTATTTCCTCCCTGGTTGGAGTACCCAACACCTGAGACAATTTTATTATAGGAGTGAAAACAAAATAGTAATGCACAAATCCCAAATATGGAAACTGGACAATCCTATCATTCCAGAAAATAAAAAGCAATACAAAATTAGTTGATAACACTCGCCGAAGATCAAAATTTAGGACAAAGTATATTTTTTCAGGGAAGTTTATTAAGTTCTATACAAAAGTAACATTTTAGGACAATTCACTGAAATCTAAACAGAGATGACCTGACACAATAGTTAACATCTAGAACTTATACAAGTGAACCCAGTTTTTTTTTTCTTTCTTCTTTCCCTGTGTGGGGGTCCGGGGGGAGGGGGAAGAGAGAGAGAGAGAGAGAAAGAGAGAACCTTGATAATCTCAACAAGCTGGTCTACACCACTCTCTCCAGGAAACAAAGGCTAAAAAAGCAAAGGTCAATATCAATATGAAGAAAAAACATCACATTCCAGTTTCCAAAAGACGATCAATTTATTAGGGGAAAAAAGAGACTTGACAAAAAAAGAAACCTGTAACGAAAAAAAAAGAATAAAAAGAAATACCTGTCCAAGAAGTAACTCAGCAACCACACATCCAGCAGACCAAATATCAATGTTAGTAGTATACTCTGTTGCTCCGAAGATAAGCTCAGGGGCTCTATAATACCTAGAGCAGATATAAGAGATATTGGGCTCCCCTTTGACCTGATAAAATTAATAGAATTTTGATTAACTATGTCAGTTGCTAATGTGACACTCCCTTACCCAGAATATTATGCTTACCAGCACTTTGGCGCTGCCAAAATCACATAATTTGACCTGGTGGGTGTGTGGATTTACCTGCATAATGTGATTAAATTATTATACTGGTAGCCAACAGGTAAACTGAAAGGCCCATTATATCACTCGAAGTACATTATCTCCCCACACAAGTAACTGTGATGCAAATTACGCAATATGTCCAAATCAAGCCAACAAAAAATGCATATTCACATATACTACATCAATGTAAGGGGTGCAGTTGGTGTCTTCATTAAAGCCTCGACTAGTATCGAGCCAACATACAGAGCCTGCAATTCCTGTAGCCTAACATTCACTTAGATGTATCTCCAAACAGGGATAAACAAGGAAATAAAAGTCAACATGAGTTAGAGATTTTTTTAGCACCATTGGCTAATGATAGTTACGGTACTTATATTTCCAGCACTTGATTAACATGAAGTAGGAGAGCTCATGACCCATGCGGAATATGCTAAGAGAAAAATATCATCCCGATCTGATATGGCATTGGATAATGAGTATCATAGCTATAAGTGTATGCTAAAATGCCAAATTTAACAAAAGACAGTGTAGACGCAGCATATGTTAACTATCTAGTGTAAATATGCAAAGAGAGGTCCAAGACCATAAGATTAATTTGTTTGTGTGTCAAATCCGAGGGGAAGAGAAAGTCTAGCGAGCATAATAAATCAATCAAGATTTGCAAAACCCTAGCAGAGGATTAAAATAAGATGTACCTACCAACAAATTTTGAGGCTTTATGTCCCTGTGACACACTCCAATTCCACAATGGATGTAAGAGAGTGCTCTGAAAATCTGTCAGTCAGCAATACAGTGAGCTAGAATTTTAATTAAATTCTCCAAGGCTGAGCCTCTGAGACACATTAATAGATAAACATTCAGATACTTGGACAGAATAAGAAAGTGCAGTATTTTAACAAATAAGCTCAATCAGAAATCATTGAGTGACAAGATCTATAATTTGAGCTTATGAGATCAAATTTCAGTAAATTTGATGACAATGATGACGAGCAATTTAATTGTATCTCACACCTCAAATAATGTACTGAGAATGGATGAGAAATTTAACTGATATCCAATAAATAAAAGAATAACTGAATAAGCATTAGGTTCATTTTCCAGAAAATACTGAAGAATACCTGGTATGCGTACAGCTTCACATATATAAGTGGTATCCTCTGGTTCAGCTTACTATGATGTCTGATGACACGGTGAAGAGTCTCAGGGACATATTCAAGTACCAAATTGAGATAAACTTCATCCTTTTCGGTTGTCGAGAAGAAGCAATGCTTCAAAGACACAATATTTGGATGGTCGAGTAAACGCATGGTCTGCAACTCTCGGTTCTTATACCTCTTGTCCTGGAGAACCTTTTTTATAGCAACTGTTTCACCATTCTCCAAACATTTTGCCTGAATTACCAAGAAAGGTTGAGAAGCTGATCACATTATGCTTGTACTAGCTAATATAAACAAACAAATCCAGTGATATGCAGCACTTGAAAGAGCAATCAAAGATCTTACCTGAAATACAACTCCAAATGATCCTTGTCCAACAATACGTTCAGCCATGTAGCTAATTGTCTGAAATATCACAGCGAGGGCGAAAAGTGAAAGTTGGCAAATGCCACAAATCAAAATTCCAAGTTACGGAAGAATGTAACATTGTCATAAGAAGCATGCATATCATTGACCACTCACATAACCAGCAAAACGATGTGTAAATTATGCACTACAGTCCCCAACTTGAGTCATTCATGAAGATATTTTCAGTTTTCAATATTAACTGATATATTGCAACTTAACAAATTTCCTAGGTACATCACCACTAAAAAAGTGAATCATGTTTCTCCTCATTTGGCAAATAAAGTTTGATTTTACTAAAGAGAAATGAAAAGACGTGGGACTACCCAAAGGTAAAAGGTGAACAACTAAAGTATAAAAAAGCCCAAAAGTGGCCAAAGTAACATAAAAGGCCCAAAAGGTTGCTACTGAAACAAAATCGATCCAGCAGGAGCCCAAATAACAAGACCAAACAAAAGCCCAGCTATCAAAACCAAGCAAAATCAAAATGGCCTTAAAGCCCAATACCTAGCTAGCCAGGTCAATTTGTTGCTCGTGGACCAAATCACAAAATTGAAACCAAAAGAGTACGTCATTTCCCATCTACTCTCTACAAGCATTCAACGACATGCCTCTTTTTAATTTAATTTATAAATTTTAAGGCCCGGAATTAAACACATTATTGATATCCATAAAGCAAACTCAGAAGAACAGCATTATATTTTTGTACAAGTAATTTATTCTTCTAACTTTTTTTCTTCTGTTGTTTGGTGAGAAGGTGGACTGGGCTCTCCTTTTTTTTCTTTTTTTTTTGATGAGAAACATAATTTTTATTGCTTAAAAAGATTAGGGATGAGAAATCCCCGCAAGTTTACAAAAATGAGAACTACAGAGAAAGACTACAATTCCAAGCAACATCCAACAAGGATACACCCTTAAAGGAACTCTGACTTATGGACCACAAAACAACTTAGAATTTAATTCTGTCCCGTACATCAGATAAAGATTCACAATTATCATAAAAAATCATGTTGTTCCTTTCTAACCAAATAGACCACAGTGCAACTGAAACTGCAATTCTCCACAAGATTTTTCCTCTTTTATGCACTTTTCATTAGAACAAAATGGAATTGAAGACGGTATGTTACCTGCTTTGGCTGGCCATTACCGCCAATTGTTGTCACTATTATGTGACCTGTCTCAGTCCCATTGCCATCCACAACTGTTGCTTCCATATCCTGTAAAAGTGCAACTTATTATAATAAGTCCAACCATAGTTAGACTATAAGAGTACTTATGAGAAACAAAGCTTAACCAAGACACTAGTTTTAATTCTGTGGACATACCTTGTCATCCTGGATTTTCATGACATTCATCTCCGCAGGCAAACTATCAACATGTAGGCTGCCCAACTCCTTCAAGTCAGAAGTAGGTGCAACATCAACTGAAGCCATTTGCCAAAACAACTAAGATGATTATATAACCTCAGTAAGTCATTCACCTACAGAAAGAAAAACGACCATGTAAACTCCTGAGCAGAAAAAAAAAGCATACATTTATGCATACATACATACATACATATATATACACATATACCAGCACATTTTTTCGGTCAAAGTAAAATTGAATTGGCGAACAGTCATCCATATAAAGTACGTGTGTAATTATTAGAAAACGTATATTGCCAGCCCATAATTAACAAATATCTTTATGACTGCCAAATCCACGAAAATTTATGGTAGGTAAGTGTAAGACAGCAGCATGATTGCCAAATCCATGAAAATTTAAGGTAAGTCAGAATAGGACTGTAAGTACACGAAATGGTATTTTGGTAAATCACCACTCACTCTTCCTGCTTTATGAAAGATTCAACCGAGGAACTCACATCATATATATAGTAAGCACAATCAATTTTTCATCGAAAGAAGAAACAAAATATTATAGTATCATAATAACTCTAATCAGATGAGTACATCTAATAAAAAAAAATTGAAGAGTAAGAAGAAGAAGTTATACATGTTTAACTACTCGCCCTGCTGAAAATCTTAAGAAAAGTCAACAGTGTAATCCCATTCCAACATCAAATATACAATAATTTCATTTCCCAATGTCAATAAACAAAGTGTAATTATTGTTGCAGTAGAAAATTTCTCCGATAGAAAAAAGGTAAACAATTTGACTACTCAACGTCGTGTAGCACAGATTACGTAAAGCGAGAAAAATGCGCCACTCAGGTAATAAATGTGGCTAGAGATTACAGGAATCAGTACACAAGTGATAATGTAGAGGAAATCAAGCAGAGTGCTATTACTCTAGAATAGGGCACGAGGATGACGAGTCAAAGAATAAGATTGTAGAAATCTAATGAGTGATGTTAGAGCAGACATGATCTCTTTAACATAATACTTCAAACTCCATAGAGTCTGTTGACAATAACAATTAAGTCTGACTATGTAAGACTAGTTATTGCCGTAATGCGATGCAGAAGGCAAATATTATAAAACAAAACATATCAATTGTTTTTTTTCTTTATATAATATGAAGGGAAACTCTCTTCATGTTTATAATGGTGAAATACAGTAATCAAGCAAACAATATGAGATGGCTGCCAGGATTGAAGTTAAACAACCTAGAACATACTTGGAAATCAAGAGAACATGCATTAAGTGGAAGAAGCTGTTGCTAAGACATCCACCCTGCCTAGAAAAGGATTCAGCTCCTCTAGTAGAATGTCATGTCTAGTTTGACCAATTTTTTCATTACCTATCAGGGTAAGTGTGTATTGAACTATTAGATTTCACACCATATATCGCAAGAACAGAGCCATTTGACATCAATATGAGAAACCTATCAAAGCTCTAAAAACAGCTTACAAGATGTAAGAACTAATAAGATCTTTATGCTTTGGCAAACATTTCTAAAGCATGTGTAGATAAACTTTGTCTATCCCAAAAAAGAAGACTACCATTTTGAATCCAGACCAAAATGTTGAAGGAGCACCGAAAGAGTAAATTTATATACATCTACATGATATTACTTTAAGTAGTACAGAGTTGATGTTGCATAATATGTTATGTGGAGAGTATTTATTTAAGGAAAAGAACATTTGAGGGAAGTCGAATTTTATCTTAGTAGAAAGTCACAAAAAAAGGGGGAAAAAAAGGTCAATGAAGAGACATGTGTATATGAGTACATCATTACTTTTGGTTAACCAACACGATACATAAATAAATAAATTCTACCTCCGTCCCAGAAAACATTGCGATAATTTTAGGGGCACAATTTTTAAGAAAATGTGTAATGAGTAGAATATGTAGGGCGGATATTTTTTTAGGACTGTTTCTATTTTGGGAGTATGCAAACTTTTGTGGGGCAAGCTAAAAGGGAAAGTATGCGATCTTATTAGGTAAGGAGGTAGTAATTATTTGCACGGTAATAAATGATAAATTACATAGTGATCTTCCCCTTCGGTGACACACTGCCTTCACGATCTTCTTGATGACACCGATTTTATTATGATACACATCCATTGAAATTATTTTATTATGCTATCTTTAGTTCTTTTATAGGTAATAAGGTGAAGTAACACTAGAACTGAACAACTTTCAAGCATCTTTAAGCTGTGTCCCACTACTAGTGGCTTTTGTGATCAGCGAATGACCACAAACTTATGTACTTACAGCCAAAATGGATTTATTAAGATTGGATAAATCATAACAGAAAGTCAAGAGTGTCAAGATTTACACCAAAGAAGAGCCTTTTGAAGCATCGGTAACCAAAAGTAGAAAATTTAAGAGCATTGCTTAATATCCGCGATAAAGGCATTTTCAAATAATGGTTTCTTTATTGTGTTTATCAGTAATCAAGTCTGTTACATCAACAACTAAATACCTTTAAAGCACCCCACTCTTAGTCAGTAATAGTGATCCACATGCAAGACCATAAACTACATATATAGGCATAGCACAAGAGAGGTAATCTGGCCACGTCCAATTCAAATCTATTCAAACTAGATCAACATAGTAGATGACAAGAGCTATTAAAGTCTCTTGATAAAAGGAAATGAGTAAAACACTTTTGTAACACATAATCTGTTAAACCTTACTAAAACCCAACCTACTCTGAAAGTTGAAGACAAACCAAGTAAAGGCCCAGAATGCCAAAAAAAATTAAAAATATCACCAAAGCAAACTAAATCACAATTGTTTGATCAGGTTCCTCTTGAATGTGAAATCAACTTTTTTCTCCTGATTGAAGAAAACTATGCCACATGGCCGAAACTATAAGATTGTAGTAAGCCCTGTCCTGTTTGTGCACCAATGAAGCATAAGATCCAGTAAGATGAGAGTCTCTCTTTCAATGAAATTCAAACATATTCAATATTGTTATTTTGTGAAGAATAGCTTTAAGACATGAACCAAATTTAAGAAACCTCACAGTATTATGTTACATATGTGATGTGTCAAACCTTTTTTTTTTTGGCAAAACTACTCTCAGTGCAGCAACTAGCGAACAAGTTAAATATTAACAATATTTCAGAACATAGATTCGCATTACAGGAAATATGTTAAACTTATAGGCTCTTCATTATAAGTTTCCATTGCACAACAGTTGAGTACCCGATATCCCATGGATCCAATAAAGTCATAATATATCACCCAAAAATTAAATTTGAAACTCATGATCTTTTGCAGGCCAGTTCCAAATCAGTTAGAACCAAAGATATTTCTGGTCAGGTTCCATTTTCCCAATTTCCAAAGTCATACGGATTTAGTCCTTTGTTTGTAAAGATTACCCGGCATCATATACATAACCCTCCAGAAATCTGAAGATATCAAAATATTTAAGCTGAATACTGAATTGCTGATGATGGAAATTCATCACTTCCCTACTTCACATTCACCGTGTCCTTTTCAGCAATCATGAAGCTGATAATGTATGCCACAAACTATGGGTTCAGGCATGCAAATTGCACTGATTCAACTCAAGGAAATCCTAAATCCAAGCAATATGCCAATGTTCATGCAATAGCAGGATCCAACAGTAACGTGCATAGAATGCATTCATCAAGTTAAATTGCTTCTCCAACTTTACATACATAAACCACATCTTTGTTTCTGTAGGTCCAACTATCTCAACTTCTACACCACAACCCCACTTTCAGTGAATAAATAAAATCATTCAGCATTAGATGGTTGATAATCACGAAGATGCACACCAGCAACAAGAACATAAGAAACTAAAAACGACCAGAAAAGTGAATCCTAATTACCACAATTTAAACTGCCAAAACCAAGCATCAACTAGCCAAATTACCCAGCTCGAAGGAATTTAATCTAACAAAATGATTGCCAAAAAAGAAAATGCATCAGTTCTGCATCAGGAAAACAATATAAAAAGAACACGATCACAATTTAACGGAACAAATTCAACAAAGGCTATCCATGGATCCACGCCGCATAACACAAATGGTAATCATCATTCAAAAAAACACCCTCCCCATGATATTAACCAAAAGAAAAAAAAAATAGAAATACATAAAAGTGTATAAGCAATAACATTCGAAAAGAAATACATCGATGATGAAATCAGAATGCAGAAATTGATAAAGGAGGAGACGCACCGATTATCATCGGTGACTGACTTCGAGAATGAATTCTGAGGCTCAATTGTCAGAAACCATCAGCCATAGAAACAAAGAGAAATGGACAGACCAATTTAGAGAGAGAAAAATAAGAGGGAAATATACACACACAATAGATACAGAAAGAGAGATGTGTATGCTTTATTATTATTTTTCATTTTTTTTTATTTCCGAAAGTCTGTAATATTTTATTTTTCCTGCATGTTGCAGTCAAAAGGAATATTCCAAAAATATTCATTATAATACTATTATATGAATTAAATACGCTATTACTATAAATAAGAATTGGTGAATTACATAAAGAAATTAGGGATTTCTACTGTCAAAGTAGGGTATTCGTCTTGCCTGAAAGTTTAATATTCTATAAATTGTATAAATAAATTACTTTAATATTCTACTATATATTTTTTAATATAAATTGTAAAAATGCAGAAAGTTTGTTAAGAACAATTTCTATTTTGCCTCACTTTATAAACATACTCTTTTTTGTCTTTTTTTTATTTGAAATGTCTTAAATATCATTCAGTCTGAAAATTATTCTCTCTGTCTTAAAATTACTTTCATAATTATCTTAAACATGTGAACTAAAAAAAAGTTAGTATATAAGTGTAAAATTAAATAATAAAATTGAAAAAAATATATTTTATAGATTTTTATGAGTGAAAAAAAATTAATGTGTAAAAATATAGTTGAAACGTACAAATAAGACAGATATAAAAATAGTCGTGGAGGGAGAGTATAAATGAATTTTCTAATTCTAAAAACAACTTGAATTTTTTTTTAAAAAATTGAATAAAAAAAGACAGAACAAAAAGTATAATAAAATAAACAAAAATTTGGAAAAAAGGCAGAAGAGCATTTCTTCAGCCTCTTAGTTGTTGGCATCGGTCAGTGATGGCAGCATTCGCGTACCTCCTCGCAGCGGTGATGGGAACGATGACTCCTCCATGGTGGTGGTCGTCTGCCCATTAGTGGAATCAGTGGCGCTGTCTGGAGACGGCAATAACGATTGAGGTACATAAGCAGAGGTTGAGTCTGATGCCTTCGTCGTTGAACAGCATTACAGCAGCACTTCTGAGATTTTTTTTATCGATCGATTAAAGGAGAGGCACATGATAGTGGTTAACCATTCGTGTGACATTAGATTGATCGCGAAATGAAATTGCCCCATTCAACGAACGAAATTTTCTAAACAACTCTGCACACAGTTGAATTCTTTGTTTCTCTCGATTCTCTCCAGTGTCAATGAATAGGGCCTGGGTTGAAAATTTGATTATCATGAGGCCACTCTTGGCAGAATTTCAATGTTTAATTTTGTCTCTATTTTTTTTTTATTTGAATTCATTGTAATTAGATATATGAATACAAAATTGAAATTGAAAATTAGATTAGTTTTAAAAGATAAAAAATTAGAAAAGAAGAAGTAAGAGTTATTTGGATATTTTAACATCACTCAATATACATATCATCAAATAGTAGAAAATCTCTAAATGTGGACACTTTAGTTACACGTAACAAAAACGGTGACACGTTTGATTTTTTTTTTATGAATATGAGATAAAATTAAATAATTTAATGAGTGTGTCTGGGTGCACCCCATGCACTCTAAATTGAATTTTAATTTGGTTAAACATTTTATTGGGTTTTATACCTTAGAAATTCCAATTAACACCTTCTTCCCTTCACTACCTTCTTCATACGTTGGTTTTTGGTTTCGGGAGGTTATTAGCAGTGACACGGCTCACATCAGGCTGTGGTTTCGAAGGTAGATGTGGCTTGGAGTGAGAACTCCAGCAAAAATTGTACAGAGCAGGCAATTGTTGCGGTTTGCACGACCAATTTTCGGCAGAGGCAGCTGCGTGGCTTCAGTCTTCATCTTCGACATCGTCTAAGGCACTGAGTTTGTTCACGGTTTTGTTGCAAAGATGTGATTTCCGGTGATAATCGAGACAATGGCGGAGATGGTGTGATTCCCTCAGTGATGGTTCAACTATAGTTTTACGGAGATGGTAGTAAGAATTAATAAAATGAGTATACCTAAATAACAAAATATAATATCTCAAGAACAACTCACAATAATCCAAGAATAATTATAAGTAAATACCCTGTTGAGCAATTCTTATAATTGATGGTTTATGTGGCTAACAATCTAGTGGAATTACTCAATCAATAATCTTAGATGGTAATTTGATTGTTATGTTATAATTTCTAGAGAGAAAATAGAGAGAGGAATTTTAGTAAGAGTATTTCTTGTATTTCAGGATTCAGCTCCTTACAAATGGAGTGTTTACCACTATTTATACCCTTGTGAGGGTGATGTGGCACGTTTATAAGTCATGTGGCTTCTGATGGTGACAAGTGTCCTCCACTTGTCAGCACCTTATCCCTCTGCTCCACTAACTCTAACCTAACACATTTATACATTCCTTATAGGTTCTTTAGACATCTTGCTTCTTTATTCCTGTAAGTGAAGGGTGAACAGGCCGGCGAGCAATGTGGCGAGCAGGCGGGCGACCACCTTGGGCTTGTTTTCATGGTTCAGTGTCTAGCTAACTCCGGGCTGGGCGAGTAGGGTGACGAGCAGGAGGGCGAGCACGGTGGCGAGCAACTTGGTCCTGGCCAAGTGGGCTTGTTGCTTCGTTCTGCTTGGACTCGGGTGAGTAATCTGGCGAGCAACTTGGCGAGCACCTGGGCGAGCAACTGGGGGTTGGCCACGTAGGCTCGTTGCCTTATCGCCTTTGGGCTTATGCGAGCTAGCCGGCGAGCATTCCGGCGAGCATGTCGGCGAGCAACATGCACGTTAATCTCTTTTCATTCATTGTAGTTAATTCCTTTTATCAACATACCCAAAGAACAACTCACCAATATCTCAAAAACAACTCATTAATACCCCAAAAACAACTCACAATACTCAATAATAAATCTAAGTAAATACCCTAAAAACAACTCACAATACCACAAGGACAATTAATAATACCCGAATAACAAATCACTACACTTCAAGAACAAGCCTAAGTAAATATCCCAAGAGCAACTCACAATACCCAAAAAACAAGTCTAAGTAAATACCCCAAGAACAACTCACAATACCCCAAGAATAATTAACAATACCCGATGTTGATAAAAGGATATAAGTCCAATGATTGAAGAACAATTAAAGTGTAAACAAGCTGAAGTACAAGTTGCTCGCCAGCATGCTTGCCAGCTTGCTCGCCCAAGCCTTGGGTGACGAAGCAACAAGCCCACGTGGTCAAGTCCAAGTTGCTCGTCAGGCTACTCGCCAGCTTGCTCGCCTAAGCTATGAAGAAGTGAGGCAACAAGTCTACATGGCCAGGACCAAGTTGCTCGCCCCTCTGCTCGCCAGCCTGCTCGCCCGACTCAGTGGTGGCGAGGCAACAAGCTATAAAACCAAGCCCAAGCTACTCGCCCCTCTGCTCGCCTGCCTACTCGCCCGACTCAGAGGTAGCAAGGCACCAAGCCACGAGGCCAGGCCTAATGTGCTCGCCCCACTGCTCGCCACGCTGCTCGCCGGCCTACTCGCCCTTCGCTCTCAGGAATGAAGACACAGAGATGTCCAAGAGCTTACAAGGAGTACGTAGGTTGGTTAGATTAAGGTTAGTGGAGCAAGTAGCCAAGAGGATGACAAATGGAGGACGTTTGTCACCTCCAGAGGCTATGTGGCTTAAAATTGTGCCACCTCACCCTCACAAGGGTATAAATAGTTGTAATAAGCTCATTTGTAGAGATCTGAAACTTGAAATACAAGGAACACATTACAATATTCCTCTCTCTACATTTCTCTCTTCAATTCATATAACTATTCCAAATTACATCTTTAATTATTGTTTGGGTAATTCCTTAGAATTATTAGCCACATAAAAGTTTGATTATTAGAATTACTCAATAATTTGGCGCTAGAAGAAGGGCATGAACCTCCATCAAATCGAAGAATTTAAGATTACTTCTTAATTTTCTCAAGAACAATACTCCAATCTGGTGAGTTGTGTGAAGAACGATAGGAATATCTTCAAGTGTGAGTGTCGTTGAGGAAAACTTTTATTCCTATAAACACAAACTAGAAAAGAATTTCCTTTAAGGATTCATATCCCGCACACAATTTCTGCCAAAACAATGACGAGACAAATGTACGAAGTTTCTCATGACGAATCCCGTACCACTTCGACGAGTCGAAGGTGGAAGGGAAAGAAACCTTCAGGACGTCAACAAGCTGGACAAACCTGGGTCCCAGCACTACCAGAGGCACCGATTAGACCCCAGATTGAAGCTACCTTGGAGTCAGTGGTCAAGACTCCCGAGGACATTGAGAGGGCGATGGCCATGTTGCAGCAAATGCAAAGGCAACAGACGGTGGTGACTCGTCCACCAATGATTCAAGCCGCGCCCACGGAGACAAAACATGAAACGAGGATGAGTTACCACGCGCAAAAAGAAGAAGCTAGCAGTGGACGAATGCCCCCGGAGAATTCAAAGGAGAAGCAAAAGATGTGCGATCGCTTGGGACCACAACCCAGGCGATCAGATCAACGACTAGAAAGACTAGCAGTGGGGCGACCAGCTGGGCGAGCAATTGAGCAACATGGACGTCATGAAGGGTCCCGGGGAGAAAAACATAATGAGTTGAGTCATCACTCAGAAGGTGAAAGGTCCAGGTACTCACAGCATCAAGAGCCTTGTGAGTCAGATGCATGACATCAACGTAAGCCCGTCCAAGACAGGTTGAGGCGACGGGCATCCGAGAGGTTGGGGCCCAAATGCAGCAAGTAACCTCCAATGACCACATAGGGAGGTCGCCCGAAGTGAGGGACTACCGGGGGCGGCACGTTAATACGAGGTGCACCCGGAACAGCCTCGAGGAGGGGGATCATCCCGTGGGTCATCACTTGTGGAGATAGAAAAGTTAAAGAAGGCAGTGGAGGATTTGCGGGAACAAGTGGCCACCAAGGAGAAAGTCGAGACATATACCTCTCTCCCAATTTCACTATTATCAACAACCATCCTGACGGCTCCGATACAAAAGAAGATACAATTTCCGTCACTGGTGCTATATGAGGGTGAATCTGACCCCAAGGTGCACATTTCGAAGTATGCCGATTACATGATCTCCATGGGGGCTTCGGACGCTACACAGTGCAGAAACTTCCCCTTGACCTTGGGGGACCGTGCCCATAGATGGTTCTCCGCATTAGCACCCGGGTCCATCCAATCATTTGGCCAGTTGACCAGAGAATTCCTATCCCACTTTTCAGGATATGGGACGTACTTAACACAAAAACACCGACAGGCCAACATCTCTCAAGGGACGGAGGAATCTAATCAACAGTACCTGGAACGATTTGACAAGATCCTTTTAGAAGGTGAGTCAGTCAGTGAGGACACGAAAATTGTTGCAGTCATGGCGGGATTGCATAAAGGAACAGACCTGTGGAAGGAAATGCATTTATCCTGTCCTAGTACATACGCCGAGTTCCGCCACAAAGCCGGTGTATATGTGGCAATGCAAGAAGTTATGGCAAAACAATTAGGCACGAAGCTGACGAGAAGAAAAGTGGTAAGAAACCCCGGAGGAAATGGTTACAAAGCTCCTAAGAATTTGAAGTCATTTGGGGACACGAAAAAATACAAGGAAAAGTTAAACCAGGTGTTGAGCACCACGATCGACTATGTATTCACAGCAGTGAAAGATCAAGATATGCTTGCAGCATCCGGCAAGACAGAAGCAAGCTAAACCCGAACAAGTACTGTGTTTATCACCAAAGCATCGGACACTTCACCAGCGAGTGCCGCGATCTTTTGAAACAATTATGAAAATTCTATGAAGACGGGAAGCTTGCGGAGTTTGTCAAGAAAGTGCCGGGAAAAAGACAACGACAATCGAGGAAAGAGGATTCAGATGGGGATGATAGTGATGAGGCAGAAAGGGCACCGAATAGGCAAGTGCGAAAAGGTCCGCCAGCAATACCAACACATCAAGAGCCAAACTGTGAGATCCTTGTACTTGAGGAGATTGGCTCAACCGGAGGAATGGTTGATGGCCGCTCGGCATCGAAAAGACAAATGAAGGCAGAAATACGAGCGGTCAACCAAGTACAAGAAATGGGGTCCGGGTCAAAGGTGCTGGCGAAGCCTACTGTGGATTTGATGTTTTCACAAGCAGACCTTGAAGGAATCTTGACACCACACAATGACTCTCTTGTTATCAGTGCAAACATCATGAACACGAGAGTGCACCGACTGCTAGTGGATACGGGAGCATATACGAATATCCTCTTCAAGAAGATACTAGATCAGCTAGGAGATTACGAGTCTTATATAGAAGACTGTAATCATAAAATAGTGGGATTCGGAGAGGCTGTGACCGTACTACTAGGTGTAATCCGCTTGTCGGTAGAACTTGTAGCGCTAGAGGACCCAGAAAGGAGGATGACTAGGTTGTTAGATTTTTTAGTCGTAGATCAATTATCCACCTATAATGGGTTCCTCAGCTGCCCTTTCATTTCTGAATTCAAGGCTGCATGTTCCACTTACTATTACTGTATCAAATTCCCAACTCTAAAAGGTGCAGGTACAGTCAAAGGGGACCAAAAGAAGGCAAGAGGATGTTTGCTGACATTAAAGAAGTCAGTCACTCAGTTGCTAGTCTATGAAGATGTAGCACCACAACATTTCCCAGATGAGCCAAACATCTTAATTGCTATCTCCATCGATACCGAGATAATGGAAGTTGATCAAATGCCGGAGGAGATGGAGGTAGACGATACACCCCTACAAGGTCAACAGACCGGGGGCAAGCAGAAGATCCCACTGAGGTTCAAGATGATGTACCAGCAACTGTTGCCGAGGCAAGTGATGATGTGGAGTTAACACCCGAAGGCCAGATGAATGCGCCAGAAGACATTGAGCCTCGTTTAGGTTATGAGCCAGTCCCGATGGAGATGGATGTGCATTTGGAAGGGCCTATCGATGATCCGAGGTGGAAGGGCAAGAAGCGGCGGGCCACTCCGGTCGAAGAGTTCAGGGCCATACAAATAGATCTCAATAAAAAGGATTTGGAACTTTTTATTGGGTCAGAGTTAGAAGAACCTTATAGAAGCAAGATGGAGGAATTCCTACGTGCTAACCTCGATGTGTTCGCATGGTCGCATGAAGACGTGACGGGTATACCGGTGGAGTATGCGTGTCATCGTTTAAACATCGACCCCACAAAGAAGCCCATCCATCAGAAGAGAAGAAAATACGGACCTGACAAGTATGAAGCACTAACTGGCGAAGTGAAGAAGCTGCTAGACAATAAGCTCATAAAAGAAGCATTATGTCCGCAATGGGTGGCGAACCCTATCTTGGTCAAGAAGCCAAATGGAACGTGGAGGCTTTGTATAGACTTCACGGACCTCAATGCCGCATGTCCCAAAGATAACTTCTCACTACCTCATATTGACCAGTTGGTGGATAATACAGCGGGACACGAGATCATGACGTTTATGGACGCCTTTGCGGGTTACCATCAAATTGACATGCATCCTGACGATCAAGAACATACAGCTTTCTATACAAACAAAAATTTGTTTTGTTGGAAAAGAATGTCCTTCAGGTTAATCAATGCGGGCGCCACGTATCAAAGGCTAGTCAACAAAATGTTCGACCAACATATTGGTGATACGATGGAGGTCTATGTCGATGACATTGTGGTGAAAAGCCTTAGAAAGGAAGACCACCTGGAGCACCTCAAACAAGCATTCGACATCATAAGAACATACAACATGAAGCTGAATCCAAAGAAAAGCAGCTTTGGGTGCGGTCTGGAAAATTTTTGGGGCATCTGGTGAGTCAGCGAGGGATAGAAGTTAATCCCACACATGTTAAATGTATCCTAGAGATGGGACCACCGAAGGATGTGCCAACTGTTCAAAGACTCATGGGATGTCTCGTGGCATTAAACATATTTATATCCAGATCGGGGGACAAGAATAGAGCATTCTTTGAGTCCATCAAAGGCAAATGCATATGTAAAAGAACCGGGAAGAGTAACTATGTATGGACTGATGCCTGTCAAAGAGCGTTCGAAGATATAAAAAGTTATCTCAGCAACCCCCAGATCATGTCGAAGCCCGTGCCAGGGGAAAAATTATACTTGTACCTAGCAGCATCGGAGGTGGCCATAAGCTCAGCCTTGGTACGTGCGGAGGGCAAGACGCATTTGCCAATATACTATGTTAGCCAAGTGCTACATGAGGCGGAGCTGCGGTATTCCCCAATGGAGAAGTTAGCATATGCATTAGTGATGAGTGTACGGAAGCTACGGCCCTACTTCTTCGATCACCAAGTGGAAGTCTTAACGACTTTTCCATTAAGACAAATCTTGCATAGACCCGACACTGGCGGACGATTATTAAAGTGGTCACTAGAGGTCTGCCAGTATGAAATAACCTACGCTCCCCGAACAGCGATCAAAGGGCAGGATCTAGCAGACTTCACAGTAGAGCTAACCTACCCTCAAGATCCGACGAGGGGACGTATATATCCATGGCACCTTTATGTAGATGGTTCCGCAACGAGTTCCGCAGCAGGCGTGGGTGTGGTCTTAGTAAGCCCCGATAAACAAGTGTTCACCTCAGCAATAAGGTTTGACTTCCTAGCCACCAATAACGAAGCCGAATACGAAGCACTTCTTGCGGGATTGAGACTATCAACCAGACTTCAAATTTTCAGAGATTCACAGCTCATAGTATCTCAAGTCCGAGGAGAATACGAAGCAAAGGATCAGCAAATGATCATCTATCAAAGGATCGTGGCACATCTGATATCCAAGTTCGACCAGGTGTACATTGAACAGATCCCCCGGCTAGAAAATACGCAAGCAGATGCTCTAGCTCTTTTGGCTACAAGCACCGGAGAAGCAAGTATCTCGGAGGTTGTAATCACAAAACTGACTAATCCTTCAACATTTGATTACGTTAATCAAGTGTTGAAGAGGGGGCAACAAATTGTGAACAACCAGCAAATGGTTACCGATTGGCGCACACCTATTAGCAAATACTTGTCCAATGGAGAACATCCAGAGGATCCGTGGGAAGCACAATGAATTTTGAAACAAGTTGTCAGATACACGATAATCGAAGGATAGTTGTATAAGAAAGGAATCTCATTGCCATTGCTCAAATGCCTTTCCCCGGAAGAGGTCAAAAGGTGTTAGAAGAGATCCATGAAGGAATATGTGGAGGCCACGCCGGGGGGCAAGCCCTAGCTTACAAGACTATTAGGCAAGGATACTATTGGCCAACACTGCAAAATGATGCCATCGGATATGCTAAAAGGTGTTTGAAGTGCCAATAGTTTGCTCTGAGCATCCATACCCCGGCGCAAGAATTAAAATCAGTGTATAGTCCGTGGTCATTTGCTAAATGGGGTATCGATTTGATCGGCCCATTCCCTCCTGGAAAAGGTGGAGTAAAATTCACAGTAGTGGCCGTGGACTATTACACTAAGTGGGCCGAAGCTAAAACTTTAACGACGATAACCCAAGAAAAAATGATAAGCTTCATTTGGAAAAACTTGGTGTGCAGATTTGGGTTACCACAGTCAATAGTCACAGATAACGGAAGACAGTTCGATGGAAATAAGTTAAGAGACTTCTGCGCTTCATGGGACATCAAGAAACATTACTCCACACCATATCATCCTCAATCGAATGGACAGGTCGAAGTCGTGAACAAAATCTTGAAGCACATCTTGAAAATCCGATTGGAAGAGAGAAAGGGTAGTTGGGTTGATGAGCTGCCGGAAGAGCTGTGGACCTATAAAACGTCTTATAGGATAAGTACCGGGGAGACACCATTCACCATGACTTTCGGAGTTGAAGCAGTTATACCGGTAGAGGTCCAACATCGAACATGGAGGATAATCAAATATGATGAAGAAATGAACGAGGATGACATGGCGGTGGAGAAAGACTTGATTGAAGAAACACGAACTTCGGTGGAACTAAGAAATGTTGTCTACAAACGACGAGTAGAAAAATACTACAACTCACAGGTCAAGGATAGGAAGTTCAAGGTTGGCGACTTGGTGATGAGGAGGATACTAGCAGTCCCTACTGAAGTATTCAGTCCAAGATGGAAAGGTCCGTTCAAGGTGACAAAGAGTTGGCCAAATGGGACATATGACTTGGAAGATGTGCAAGGTAACCCCTCATCATACACTTGGAACGCCGCACACCTCAAGAAGTTCTACCAATGAAGAGTTGTAAAAATTTCTTTAAAAAACCTTGCTCACCCAACATGTATAAGGGCAAGCAGGTGTAGTTCGAGTATAGCCAAGAGTTGTACAAAGTTGTATTATATTAATGAAAAAGATGTTTCCTTTTAAGATGATGTGTCAAAGAATGTCTCAAGCTATGAACTCAAAAGACTTACGAGTCAAAAATAAAGGCAAGGTATTGAGACTAACCCTATGGATATACCAAGAAAAGGGAGTCATTACCAATCAATAAGCCCACATAAAAAAAGATGATAATTTAGGTGTAAATTCGCGATTCCGTAAAAGGAAAAGTAAGACGAATCAATTAAAACACCATACACAAAAATGAGCAATAAATAACTTAGACATAAATGTCGACAAAAATACAAGTATAAACAAGTTCTGAGGAAAAGAAGCAGCAAGTTCATTAATATTGATAAAAAAGAGGTTCAAGTACATGTGGGACGCCTTCGAGGGCGAAGAAGCAAAAATCAAAAGTAAAAAAGCAAAAAGAAAATCCCAACTCCCTACTGCTCGCCAGTGTGGTCGCCAGCATATTCGCCTGGCTGAGTGCCCACCTGCCCACCGCCCTGGCCAACTTGTTCGCCAGCCTGCTCGCTGGCTTGGTCGCCCAACTGCTCGCCGGCGCCTTGAGGAGAGAGACCTGGGAGGACCTCGATAGACCCTCAGTATCTATCATAGCGTCATCCTGAGCGTCGATCTGTAGGGGAGGATACCTTCCACCAACAATCTTAAGTCCAGGAGGCACGACACTCAGGTCAACGCCCATCTCTTCGAGGTCCCCGATGTCGACAACTAAACCGTCCTTGAGAGGACGATCGGTGAGAAACTCAGTGAACTCCTTCTTCAAAGCTTCCCAGGGGTCCTCATTCTCGCCAACGGCATGATGATAAGCACGAAGGTTCTCGGCGAAAGCATAGACAAACCCAAAGTCAGAAGACTCGGCCCGGATGTCGGCAATGGCGTCGGTGGTATAGCAGTCAGTGTGCTCAGCCTTGTGCTCGGCTAGTTGAGTCCGAGTAGCTTGGAGTTCTTTTTCTAACTCCACGACCCTTTCACGAGCTACTCGACCTTCTTCCAGTTGAGCCCGCACACCTACCAGCTAGGCATGAAGACTATCAGCTTGGCCTTGGCCCTCTCAGCACTAGAAATCGCCGACTGCTCGGCATCCAGCGAGGCTTTGGCTTTGGCTTCCGAGGTTGTAACCTTCTTCTTCGCCTCATCCCTCTCCTTCCTCATAGTATCATTCAGCACGGCATAAGACTTCTCCAGAGTCAGGATCTGCTCGATCGCGCGTTGAGCTGTGATGAGGGCGCCACTTGAATGCTGCATAATGGTGCAGATGTTTTCCGTCACCGACTGATGCTGCATGATGGCATCCTGAGACTGTGTCCAGTGTCGGGTTGTAGCTTCAATGGCCCTTCGGACGGGACCCTGAAGTTCATTGAGAGTCTTGGGAGGCCGGGCAAGTGCAAACTGATGCACAGCTTCACTTCGGTGAAGGTAGCGCGATGGATCGTACCTGCGGGAAGGACATACAAGAAATACTTAGAAAATTTTTGTAGAAAAATTTCTAAGTATGGATATGTTAAGAGTTGAAGGTCTTACCCTGTTGCCCGATCTTGGTCCCATCCAAGATAGGAAATATCCGTCTGCTGCCCCACAGAACGTATGGGTGCAGGGGCAGTAGAAGTGCCGGCAGAGGCTGGGAGTGTAGGTTCTGAAACCTCAACGCGACCTGAGCCTCCGGAACCCGAGGCTCTCGTAGTCCTTGCCCTCTTGGCAGCATCACCTTCACGCTCGATGCGTGAACCGTCGCCTCGCTATAAGCGACGACCGCCACTTGGGGAGCCGCTGGGTGCTTGACGATCCTCGGCACGAGGAGCTCGTGGAGGAGCAGCAGAGCGGGTGCTCTGACTAGTGCCTGTCCCCTTCTTAGCTTGGGACACCTTCTGAGCAGCCAGTACAACAGATGATGGGTCCCTCTTAGTTCTAGCCATCCCAAATCTTTGGTTCAACGCTTGGAAAGAGGGGGGATTGGAGATAGTAACCTCCGTAGCTGCAAAGACAAGAAAAGAGTTAGAAAAATTTTCAAAAAATAAATCCAAGAATTTAAAAATCACAAAAATTGAACCTGCAGGACGAGCAACTTGGGCTCGTAAGTGGTGAGGAGTTGTGATCAACCCCGAAGCGATACGACAACTGGGCTTGTTCAGGTATTCAAACGTCCTGTCCTTCTTGTTCCGGCGACAGACAAGGATACAGGTAAACTTAAATTCCTCAGATAAGCTCGTCTTCTTCCAATGCTGAGGAGTCAAGCCTGCACTATAGAGAACAAGACATTAGGCACGATATTAAAAACAACATCCAAGTACAAAAAAGTCCTACGCTGCAACTCGCCAAACTCTGTAGGAGACATGATGCGTCCCCCAAGTCCTTCATTATTGTCCGGAGCACGCCAGTCTCCGCCGATGAAGAAGAACTGTTCCTTCCAGTCCTTCACCTTGTTGGGCAACCCTTCAAGGATCCTCATATCACTCCTCGCCTTGAGGTAATAATAACATTGACCTTCCTCGGAGCACTTGCTAAGGCAGAGGGCGTAGTTTACCTCGTGTGGAGTCAGGCGGTCCGTATACTTCTCTAAGGCAAAGACCGTGCAGATAGATATCAAGTACGTCCAGGAATTAGGTGTAAGTTGGGTAATAGCCAAACTCGTCGTCTCCAGGAAATGTCCAATAAGTGGATGCAGAGGCAACGTCACTCCGGCGGCTAGTGTATGCATGTTGATCACCATTAGTCCCTCCGGGGGACAATCGGCCCTCTCATTCTTCTGAGGGGCATACATCGTCACGTCACAGGGGATATGATATTCCCTCCTGATGCTGTTAAGATCATCCTCATCAATAATGCTCTCCACGGTGCTTGCCTTGTAGTTGGTAAATTCATCCTCTTCAAGGTCTCGGTATTGTCGAGGGGGAGTAGGGAAGTCAGCAGTGTATCGTTCGTAATACGCCCTCCAATCGAACTCTTGCACAATACCCTCAGGGATGGACCTCTCCAACATGTGAGGTTGTGGGAAGCCTACAGACTCAAACCACTCAGTGATAGAGTCGTCGTCATCATCACTACTGGAGAGCACTTCAACGGCCTCCTGATCATCACCTTCGAAGCGAGCAGCGGGTTGCTCGACTACCTGCTCGCCAGGTTGCTCGGCTCCCTCCTCCAATGGGCGATCAACTTCTACCATCTCGGGATCAGACCCCGCCAAATGAACTGATGAGAGGCCGGCGATCGGACCACTTTCCTTAATCGGTCGTTTACCCGGGTTCCAGTTAGAAATGGTGCGGCTCGAGGACGACGACATGTTCGAGAAAAGAAGTTTATCCTAGGAATGTGCTAACTATTGATTGGAAATTTCGCCACCAAGGTTCCGATCAAATGCGGCCGAAGGAAAATCCGACGAACAAGCACAAGAAAGGGGAATTTAAAGATTAACAGAAAAAGAGGATAATACAAAAAGAGAAATAAAGGAAAGAGAGAGAGAGAGAGAGAAACTACCTTTGAATCAAAATCCCCCAAATCACCATGAAGAAGCAAGAAGAACGCCGGAAATCAAGAAGAAGATTTGTCGCCGAAAATTGTAGGAAATGAGTGAGTGAAGAAGAAGACGAAAATAGAGGAAAATGGTTATTTATACATTAGGGTTAAAGGAAGAAGAGGAAGAAATTTTAGGGGCTAAACTGCAAAGAATTTGAAAGTTTTTAATAGGCGCGTCTTTTCGTGTGACTGATTGGCACAGTAAACGAGGGGGGCGCCTCGTTTTCCAGAATATCACTTCGGTTTCTAAGCGGGAGGACGAGCAAAGAGTCAAGCATGAAGGCCGAGCACGGAGCCGAGCACCATGCTGCTCGCCAAGCTACTCGCCTATCTGTTTGCCAACACAGTGAATAATCCAACACGGTGAATTATCATTCCAACATATACTTTGATATAAAGAATCAAATCAAAGCATATACTGAGGGGCAAATGTTGATAAAATGATATAAGTCCAATGATTGAAGAACAATTAAAGTGTAAACAAGTTGAAGTACAAGTTGCTCGCCAGCATGCTCGTCAGCTTGCTCACCCAAGCCCTGGGTGACGAAGCAATAAGCCCACGTGGCCAAGTCCAAGTTGCTCGCCTAAGCTATGAAGAAGTGAGGCAAAAAGCCTACATGGCCAGGACCAAGTTGCTCGCTCGCCCCTCTGCTCGCCAGCCTGCTCGCCCGACTCAGTGGTGGCGAGGCAACAAGCTATGAAGCCAAGCCCAAGTTGCTCGCCTCGTTGCTCGCCCTTCTGCTCGCCAGCCTACTCGCCCGACTCAGAGGTAGCGAGGCACCAAGCCACGAGGCCGGGCCTAATGTGCTCGCCGGCCTGCTCGCCCTTCGCTCTCAGGAATGAAGACACAGAGATGTCCAAGAGCTTACAAGGAGTATGTAGGTTGGTTAGGTCAAGGTTAGTGGAGCAAGTAGCCAAGAGGATAACAAGTGGAGGACACTTGTCACCTCTAGAGGCTATGTGGCTTAAAATTGTGCCACCTCACCCTCACAAGGGTATAAATAGTTGTAATAAGCTCATTTGTAGAGATCTGAAACTTGAAATACAAGAAACACATTACAATATTCCTCTCTCTACATTTCTCTCTTCAATTCATATAAATATTCCAAATTGCATCTTTAATTATTGTTTGGGTAATTCCTTAGAATTATTAGCCACATAAACGTTTGATTATTAGAATTACTCAACAATTTCTAATAATCAAACGTTTATGTGGCTAATAATTCTAAGGAATTACCCAAACACCCGAAAAACAAATCAATAATACCCCAATTACTAAAAATATATATTTATAATGCGGCGTATAGTGTATATTTTCCAAAATTCAAAATTGAAATTAAATTCAAGTGCATACCATGCATTTTGGTGCACAAATATTTTTACTAGGATTGTAGGCGTAATAATAATTTCTAATTGGTGTCAAATTACAAGCCTACAAAAAAATGTAATCTCTAATTTAAAAAATATATATTACTAATGATTTACATGTAATTTTACAACTATATGTCTATTAATAAATTTTAAATTTAAAGGATATTTTTGTCATTCTATATAAATTAATTTAACTTATTAATAGAGCGATAAAATGCAATCGCATTATGCACATTGCAATCACTCTAGTGCATAGTACAATCACTTAAAATTAATATTATATGTTGGATTATAAATTTAACGGTATTCAAAGGATCTCTTGATGTCAAGAATGTCGAAACATTCTTAACCATAGAAAAATCCAAAAAATATATATATATAAAGGCTTAATTGCAACAAAAAAAAAAAAGTTAGAAAAATTCTACCTTATAAAACACCCCAAAATCTGTCGCCCCCTTTTATAAATTATAAGCCCATGCAAGGGGCATACTGTACATACGAAGGGGGCTATTCGAATTTTATCATCGGGTCAAGGGGCCTATTAACTAAAGAACGTCTATTCTTGAGGAACTTTTCTCATCTCCAAGGTGGCAATTACTCCTCCGACGCACCGAATCAGAAGAAGTTTGCGCAATTGCTACCTCTCAAAAATGCTACTCGGGAAAAAATACTATTGACCCTTCTTTTAAAATATATATATACCTTTACCCTATTAAAACACTCAACACATTTCTCTCCTCTCTACACAAAAATTTGTGTCAATCCGAATTCATGCAAATTCAATTTCGTTAGAAATCAATGTTATGTACATTTATCATCTTTATTATGCACATATATTATTATTATTGTAAAATTAAAAATATTTTTATAATAGTGATAATATATATACATATAAGTGATACTGATTATACATAACAGTTATATAAATTTATTTAAACTCGAATTCATAAGAGATATATTATTCTCTAAAAAAAAAAAAAAAAAAGCCCTCAAAAACACACTATCCCAACCACCACCACCATTTGGTTGTGTCCGGCGGTGGTTTGGACTGAATCTTCTTGGGTGCAAAGCATAATGAAGTATTATATGAATCACGAAAAATTAATTGTTTAATTATCTTGATTTGATAACAAGCAAACAATAAAGCAACCTAAGCCTAGTTGTCATGTCTAAATCATGAGCATTAATTTCAATCTTTATATAGATAATAAAAAATAATTAGCACTTGCATTTTCATTCGTATATCTGTTTGGCACAAATATAATCCATAAAAACCCAGTCATGTGCCAATTGGCAATTCACCATTATCACGAAACTTTCACAAGGAATTTTTCTATGCTACAAAGTTGGACAGCGTCCAGCAGTGCTTTTAAGGTGTTATACCACTTGCTTCAGTGTGTTGTACCCCACACATATGAACTCATGCATATTGAAAGGATCCAGTTAATAAACAGCTTAGCCTCCGCTCAGTGTTGAGAACTGCAGCACCCGTCCAAGCGGAATGACCAGATCCTTCAGTATCTCGAATTCTTCAGCACTAATCTGTGCACCTTCAAGGACCTAATTATTCATCATAAAAACCAATTATTAGTTTCATGATAAGCCAAACAGCAAAAGGGGAAATGCTGAATTGTAGTATGCTGCAGAGAAATATGATAATTTTATATACCCTTTTCAAAATCAAGAAGGTACAAGTGGAGAAGGTCATTAAAGTGACATAAATATTTAGCACGATTTCAAAAGCAACATAGAAAGTGAAATTTACTCGGACTTGTTCAATGATTTTAGGAGAATGGAAATGTTGGAAGTTTGTGCAGTACCTGTCCTAATGTAATGCAAACAACCAGCAATGCTCCAAATTTGTGAAATAAGTGACATAACTATGTAACTAAAACACAAGGCATGCAATGATTTTTCTTCATTTAGAAACCTACAAACAGACGCAATCTTTTGGTATCATCACAGAAAAATCAATTTTAATGTCACAGGGAGCTAGCATACAAACTGCTATACTTATCTTTCTCTTTCATTCTATTACAGTTTTGGGAGATGGGTGATGATCCCTTGCTTCACAATGGTAAAAACTTACTAACCAAGAAAAACTAATAAATCGGTCCTCATATGCTAGCAACCAGCAATCCAAAAGCAAGGGTTCTCAATCTTAGCACTATTTTTTATTTTTTTTGGAAAGGAATCTTACCACTATTTGCTTTATATATTTATACATAATAAATTAGACTGACATGCTAAAACTACAATCCTTGAATCATACTCCCACCTGATGGAGCAAAGGGATTAACCAAAAGAAAACAATATGATACTAACGAAAAGAAAGGTTTCAGCGATATTACAAATCATAATCTGCCCAAGAATTAAGCTGTTCAAAATCAGTTCCTAAAGCCTAAGCCTAATTCAATTATAATCTGGAAATAACTGACTGATATGAAAAATGAGAACAGGTCCCAGTGTATTTTCACTTCTTCTTAATCCAAAATGAAACTTAAAAAAGCCCCAACTCTAATAATAATAACAAGACTATCAAATTATATCACCACCAGGTAGAGTTGAAGTAACCAAGTAAAAAAAACAATCCTTATCATTTGAGGAAGCACAACCTAAATAAGAATATGTCTCAAGGTCCTTCGATGAATTCTTCACAAAACTAATTGAGTAATTACATCTATTGTGCAAACACAAAATAGAAATGCTTACAATTTTAAGTGCCTCACCTTGGGAAGCAGAATTCTTCTATCCAATATGTATGGTGTCAGGGCAGGAATTCTGCTGACAGAAAGGGCATCAAGAAACAGCAGGAGAATAACTTGCCATTGTTTCATTCTGAATGCAGGAAGTGGATCAATAAAAGACATTGTATCTAGTAAACACCCCTGCAGAAAACAGAAGCATGAGGGTAAAAAAGTATTTCAGCCAATAGAAGGATAATTCGGATGACAAAACACAAAAAGAAAGACAGTTTCTATAGAGTTATCTAGTTAAATAAGAATAATAGAACTCCATGATTTTCAAATAATCAAAATCTAACAGATTGGCAGGCAGGCATGGATGTGGGCGTGTGATTGTACGTGTTGGAAAAAGACATCATTCACCCATTTTCTATCTCCCGCAACAACATGTTTGTTTTAACCAGCCCTTACATTTTCATTCCCCCAAAATATCAATTACACTTGCTTTGATGATGGGTGGGATAAACTACATACCGTTCCTTTCTCTAAATGATAGTAGTATAATAAACTACATTTTCCAATCCTATAATGAAAAGACAACCCCATAATTGTTAAAGGTACAACCAAACAGTGTGTTATTTCCATATCTAAAATTCTCCAAAACATACCAATCCTTTCTCAATAACTGATAGTGGTATAGGAAGCCTGAGCTCAGTAACAAGTCCAGGCAACACTCGAGAAAGGCAGCCAGCAAGAGTTTGCTTAATTTCGGAGGATCGGCCATCTGGCATACTTATCTTGCATGGATACTCTCTCCCATTGACTGACAAGTATTCTTCATGAAAACTTTCTTCTTTTCCGTATATATAAGCTAAAGACGATGATGATATCCAGGAGAAGAGTGCCATGAACATTGTCGAAAAAGGCGACAACTGAAAGACAGTTGGGGCTCATTAACACATCACAAACTATATCTGTACAAAATGAAATAGCTTTCAAATGGCCAACTTACTGTTAAGTTAAACTCCTCTGGTGGGTTATCATACCAAGAATCCTCGGAGTCAAGTAGATCAGAACTTGAGAATCCTGGTTTTGGAGGCCATTTCAACTGAATCGGGTCCGTACCCACAACATCACCATCCTCTTCAGGTTTAGATTCATTCAGTTCTTGAGGAGGTGGCAATATTATTACACCTGCTTCAGATACTGAATGCTAAAAATGATGAGTACAAAATGTACAAGAATCTCAAGTAACAACAGTACATATTATTTTTTAATGAATTCAAATTTCAAATTACTCCATACCAGCATCAGATGCATCAGATTTTCCTGATGCAACAGCTTCTGCAGCTTCACTTAGAGCCTTCGCACAGGCTTCAGCAGATGCAAATCTGTAGGCCTCTTCACCTGTTTCCTCAACCGCTGGATGAGGTATCAAACATTCTTCCTCATCTTTTAATTCTCTACATTCACGAAGATCTTGCCTATCAAGATTACTTTTCTCATCTGCCCAAGTAACAGAGCATGTTGCTTTCTTTGAATCAGAAGTCTTTAAAGAAGATTTCAGAGCAGTACCACCAGCTGCAGTCTCCTTCCCTCGGTGTTGTTTCTTATTAGCCACCTCAACCGCTGGATGAGGTGTTAAATATTCTTCCTCATCGTTTAATTCGCTACATTCACGAAGATCTTCCCTATCAAGATTACTTCTCTCATCTGCCCAAGTAACAGAGCATGTTGCTTTCTTTGAATCTGAAGTCTTTAAAGAAGACTTCAGCGCAGTACCACCAGCTGCAGTCTCCTTCCCTCGATGTTGTATCTTATTTGCCTTGGGGGAATCATTTTGTCTAGGATCTACAGTATCTATAAATGCACCACACCTGTCTTCTGTGGCACAAGCTTCCTGAAAGTTTGCGGTGGATGTAGCCAGCGTTTGCACTGGGGCAACTGTCTTAGAAATGCTATACTCGTCTTGAATAATAACAGTACTAGTGAAGTTCATATCATTGGACAGAATGTCTGGCTGAGGATGCCTATGTTTAGATTCTGAAACATGTGTATAGCAGATTACATAATCCGAAAGCTTCCCTATGCGTACCAACTAGAAAAAAATACATAACAAACACCTTTTAAAATATCTATAACATTAAAGATAAAGAAACTTACCAACTTTTCCCTGTGTTCCACCTTTTTTATAATTATTTGATTGATGGGTATATGTATTTATCTCCCTCCGTGGCACATAGCCATCAATTGCATTTGAGGGACCAATCCACTCCTCCAAAGACACTTGCCCGGCTACTTTATCTGTTTTCTCCTGAATCGTCAAACTAGACAATCCTAAATCTCCACTCTTGCCCATATTTACAGAGGAGTCTAACTTTGACCCCTCAAACAGCTCCAAAACTTGATTAAGTTTCGCAGAGTTCAGAGTTGATGATCTCTCTTCTAGTAAGCTTGCAGCAAATGCTCGACTATTTATCAAACAACTACTTGAGCAATACATGTACGTTTCTTGAAGGTCATAAACTTTATGCTCCTTCAGTGAGATGCGATAACGGCCCTTCCGGGGTCTCTCAGAAGGTAACGAATTGCTGCAGAGTGGATAACCACACATGTCAGCTAGAGTGCGTTCAGTCACCACGTCCTGATAATCACTCTGAGATAGCAGTGAACCAGAAGCAAATAGCTGGTTATCATTTCTTATTCCCTCAAGAAGAGAAAGCTGGATTTTGTGAACTGCATCCTTCACTGTCAACACTTCATCCTTCATCATCTTCAAATTCGAGCCTCCTGGATTTAGTTATTAAAATACTAAATTAAAGATTTTCCCACTTGAGGAATCTTGAAAGATTGGTTGAAATGAATAGGACTCAAACTAATAAAAGCCATAATACCTACCAAGGTGGCAACAGAAAATTCACTTCGCAGGCCTTGAACTTGAACGATTAATCCAAAGCTTACCAAATCTGAAAAATCAATCAAGATTCATATTCCAAAGAAAAACAAGTGTACAATCAAGATATCATACATGTGCAAACGAATACCAATTAAAAATCCTGAGTAAGCTTTTCTTTTTTGATCTGTACATTATGCGTCCACACACAAGTAATAAAAAAAAAGCTCCCACACTCGGTAGCAGAATTAAAGACACGCAGAGACAAAAGTGGGGGACTGAACTCAAGTTCAAAAGCACGAATTCCGAAATTGACTCAAAAAATACTCTTCAAGACCTAATTTAACGGTGATTTACAATCAAACAACACATTGCATTACTAAAACGGGAGGAAAAAATAAAAAGGCATCAATCAGTAGAACAGGAGAAAGTTCAACAGCACCACCAAATTCAGGCGGAA
Source organism: Prunella vulgaris (assembly GCA_026898435.1). Classification (NCBI taxonomy): domain Eukaryota; kingdom Viridiplantae; phylum Streptophyta; class Magnoliopsida; order Lamiales; family Lamiaceae; genus Prunella; species Prunella vulgaris. Next base: position 1,062,772 of record JAPKLY010000086.1, on the reverse strand, counting down.
CAAGAAATTTAAAAATATTAGGGAGCGGAGAATTAGGTCAAATTTCATACCTATTAGTGTTCTCTTCGCCGAGGAGATGACAACGGTACCGACCAGGCGCCGCGATCCAAGTTTAAGGTTTGTTGCGTTTCATTTTAATTAATTGGATTTATTACAATATATACTCCCCGTCCAGTCGATATATTTATAAAATGTACTCCCTCCGTCCCAGGGATATTTGCACCCTAGAATGACGCATGGTTTAAAGAAAATAAATTTTTTAAATAAAGTAGTGGTGTATGGATAAATATGTGTAAAGTTTTGTAAGTGTGCACGCAAATCGATGTTTCCCTTTTAAGTAGTGTGCAAATTGATTTGGGACAACCCAAAATGAAAAGTGTGCAAATTGGTATGGGACGGAGGGAGTATATATGATATATTTTTTATAAATAATTATTTTATTTATAAATGAACTCATAATATTACATAATATTTTTCGATATATTGTATTCCTTCCATCCCGATATAAGTTGTTCGTTGCTTTTGGGCACACAAATTAAGGTAAAAGTGAAAAAGTATTGGTGTGTGTGATGAAAAAAGTGAAAAAGTATAAGTGATGTGATGGAGAAAAGTGAAAAAGATATGAAAAGAGTGTAAAAAATATTGAAAATAATAATAATAATAATAATAATTGTTGATTGGCGAGCTACCTAAGGATGATTAAGAGATCATTCGGCCCAAGGCTGGGAAGGTCGCCGGTATGCTCCAGAGGACCAAGGGGCCGACCTCGGCCTCCCTACGAAGATGGGAGCTCGCCCTGGTACCCAGTCCTTCCCGAGACAAGAGGTGGCCGAAGGAGCTCGCCGAGGTCCCGAGGTCCGTTCGACTCCATGTAGCATTGGGGGCATGAGACATCAGACCTCGCCTTAGAGCTCGCCCATGTCCAGAAGGGGACCTCGCCGAGGTCCGTCATCACACAGCCATCATAAATGACACAAGGCAATGGGGCTCGCCCAGGAGTCCGCCCCTGAGCTCGCCTAAAAGCTCGTCCCGTAGCCTGCTAGATCCAGATGGTTGCGCTCTTTTTCCCTCCGTCCGGTTTATCCACAAGGGTGGTTTACGGCGAGATTTTTAACGAGACCCATCTAGTTTAAGGCATAGTAGTAGGACGAGGCACGACATGGGAAGCAGTGTGAGGGACCAAGGCGAGGGTAAGGAACCCTCGTCAACACCGGAAGCCATATAGGCTCGTAAGGTGCCGTCCCACACTCGCGTGACTATAATTAAGACCTCTCTTGTACTATTCAAGGAATAATTGAACACAATCATAATACACAAAGATTTTCTCTCTCTGTATATTACATATCTAAGAACACAAATTCTTGGATTATTGTTTGGTGGAATTAAAAGTTATATTGGCCACATAAAGAAACACCGATTAGTAAATTCTATCAACAATTTGGCGCTAGAAGGAGGGTGCGGGCCGCGCCGAATCTGAAAAATTAAAAATTTTCAAGAACAAAAAGTTAGGGTTTGTTTGAAGATTTGAAGATTTGAAGGTGTTCTTGATAAAACTCAAGAACACTTGAAGATACACACACATATTCATTCCTTCGAACGAAAACCCAGATTTCCGGATGAAAATCTAAATTTCCGGATTTCCCAAATTCTGCCCGGAAAAAGTTTTCAAACGCACGCGTGTACTCGAATAATCCGAATTTCCGATAATTCATCTCACGTGAGGCTAGACGAAAACCCGGACGAAGTTCACCCAAGCTGGTCGGAGACCATCACCTCAGCGACCTCCCCCCACCTCGACGACCTGCTGCAAGTTATCCCCTCCAAAACCCAAAAATGACTAAGGGACAGACCTCCGCAACAGCCGGAAAGTAGAAGGGGGGCGACCAGGACCAGGCCGAGGTGGAGACCTCGCGCCAGGTGGTGGAGACCTCGTGCCGACCTCCCCAGAAAAGCACTGCAGTTCCGCGACCTCCGCGAGTTGTAGTAACCCAGGAAGACTTGAGCCCTGCCCTGAGGGACCTGACCAACAACCCCGACGAGCTCCAGCGCACCATCGCAACCTTACAGAGGTTGCAGCAGAGGCAGAACGACGAACTCGCCCTAGTACCTAGGCGAGCTCCATCCAAGACCCGGGAGCAGGCGAGGCCCACTCAGGGCACCCAGACCCGTGGAGAGTACAGCACTCTCCCCACCGAGCAGGAGGCGAGCTCAGCCCAAGCCCGCCAACACCTAGAACGGGCCGGAAAAGCCAAGGTGGTGGAAGAGCCCGCCCCATACACCGGGCGAGCTTCGGCCTACACCGAGGCATCCGGCACCCACCAATCGACGAGGAGGGAGGTCCTCTAGGGCAGACTGGGGCCCAGGTGCGGAGAGAACGAACGAATAGCCGCCCCAGTCACATCCCACGGGGGAGATTCAGACCTGCAGCCGCGCAGGTCCGCCCATAAACGATTGAGAAGGCCCGCCACCGACAGGTTGGGCCCCCATGGCGGATGCCAATTCCAGCCCGTCACTGAGAGATCACCCCAGAGTGAGGCACCTCGGGGACGTGTGTCCACGAGACGCACGACCTTCGAGCAACCTCCGTCGGAGGTGACCCGCGATGACGAGCTGGCCTCGCTAAAAAAGGCCGTCGAAATGCTACAAGCACAAGTAGCAGCCAAGTCTGGCGGACCTGACGCCACGACTCTCCCCACCTCCCCATTGGCACCTGCCATCCTCCGAGCACCGGTCCAGAAGAAAATCCAATTCCCGGTGATGTCCGCATACGAGGGCGAATCCGACCCGAAGGTCCACTTGGCCAAGTATACGGACTTCATGATCTCGGTCGGTGCCACCGACTCCACCCAGTGCCGGAATTTCCCGCTGACCTTAGGGGACCGAGCCCATCGCTGGTTCTCGTAGCTCGCCCCGGGATCAATCTGCTCATTTGGCCAACTCTTGCGAGAGTTCTTAGCCCACTTCTCCGGGTTCGGATCCTACCTTACCCAGAAACACCGTCTCGCCAACATCCACTAAGGCGAGAATGAGATCGACCAGCAGTACCTGGAGAGGTTCGATAAAATACTGCTGGAAGGCGAGCCAGTGAGCGAGGACACCAAGGTCATCGCAGTGATGGTCGGGCTCAGGAAGGGCACCGACCTATGGAAGGAGATGCACCTCGCATGTCCGAACACTTACAATGAATTCCGCCACAAGGCGGGGGTGTTCGTAGCTATGCAGGAGGCACTGCTAAAAGAAGTTGGTGCCCCGGAGGAGAAGAAGCCCTACGGGAAGAAATCCGGGGGCACATACAAGGCCCCCCGAAACTTGAAGGCCTTTGGCGACGGGGACGAGCTCAAGGAAAAGCTCAATGAGGTCCTCACCATCTCTGTCGACCACGTCTTCACAGCTGTCAAAGACAAGGCCCTGCTGGAGGAGCCGAAGCGGATCCGCCAGGACCGCACGAGGCTCAACCCCAATAAATATTGCGCCTATCACCAGGCCATCGGCCACTTCACCAGCGAGTGCAGAGACCTCCTCAAACAGCTCTGGATATTTTATAAGGATGGGAAGCTGACCGAGTTCGTGAAGAAGGCCCCAGCTAAGAGAGAGGAGGGCTGCCTCCGATGATGAGGATGATGAAGCGGACCAACCTGGTCCCCAGAACAGACGGAGGGCACCTCCCCAACCTCAGCAAAACATGGAGCCCACCCGAGAGCTCTTGGTTCTCGATGAGAAGATCGGAGTTGCCGGAGGTCTCCAAGACAGGGGATTCTCCATGTCCAAGAGAAAGAGGAAGACCGAGATCCGGGCCATAAACCAGGTCAAGGAAGGCAGCTCCAGCTCCGGGACCGTCGCGCAGCTCACTGATGAGCTGACACTCTCCTCGGCGGACCTGGAAGGGGTACTGACACCCCCACAACGATTCGTTGGTGATAACCGCCAACGTCATGAACGTCCGAGTTCACAGAATCCTTGTGAACACCGGCGCTTTCACCAACATCCTCTTCAAATCCACCTTAGATGCCTTAAGGTGATTTTGAGTCGTACCTGGAACCTAGCAATGCTAGGATAGTGGGGTTCGGAGAGGCTGTAACAGTCCCCCTAGGTAGCATTAGGTTGAGCGTCCAACTTGTATCGGCCAAGGACCAAGGAGCGGAGGCTGACTAGGCTCATTGATTTCCTAGTTGTCGACCAGCAGTCCTCCTACAACGGGTTCCTTGGCCGCCCATTTATTAATGAATTCAAAGTGGCGTGTTCGACCTACTACTACTGTTTGAAATTCCCAACTCCAAAAGGTGCCGGAACCATCAAAGGTGACCAGAAAAAGGCCAGAGAGTGCTTACTGTTGGTCCCTAAAGAAGACTTTGAGTCTTCTTGTTTTGAAAACAACTGACTTTACAATCAGCTGAGTGCGCAGTGATTTTGTGTGCGGAAACGTTTTTAGTTTAAATCCTTTTAATGAAAACCTTTTATTTAGTGCAGCAAGTAGGAGCAATTAAAATAAAGCAAGTAAAAGACACGAGATTTATAGTGGTTCGGACCAACTGTCCTATATCCACTCTCCTCAAACCAAATTGGACTTGAGGGGCTATCTACTCACTTACTAACTTCCTTCCTTACAACTTTCAAGAGAAAACTCTCTTACAACTTGTTAGTGCAAACAGCCTTGCAACTAACTGATCGACTTCTACAAAGTCTTACAAAGGAATAATAAATGTGTGAACGTGTTTGTTGTACAGAGGAAAAATATTGTAGCCTATCTGCTAGTGTAATCCCGCGTAGGATCGTTATTATTTTTCTCTCTTGTACTCATATTTATAGGTATAAAAAACTAGCCGTTAGAGTTGACTATGATTTGAAATCCCTATAAATATGTAATCAATCAATCAGAATGATTGATTGATTCTTGATTTCCAGGTTGATATCTTTCCATCTTGGCTTGATTGATTCTTGATCTCTAGATTGATATCTTTCCATCTTGGCTTTGATCTTCAATCTAATTTAACTTGATTGATTGCCTATGATTCTGGAAATCATGTTGCTGTGATCTTGTCCCCTTGACATGATTGACTTCTGTAAATAGATCTTCTATGCAACAGCTTCAGACGACCTCAGCTGTTGTTGGTGGTCCTCGTCTGATATGTTCAGGGCTCAGCTGGTATGTTGAGACATAGCTGTCCTGAACGTGTCTCAGCTGATCTGGGTGCTTCTCTGCTGATTTTGTCCTCATCTAATTTCGGCACCTCATCTGGTCTGACATCAGCTGACCTAGACCTCAGCTGATCTGACATCAGCTGACCTGACATCAGCTGATATCTAGCACCTCAGCTGACCTTCACCTAAGCTGACCATCCTTAGCTGATCTGACCTCAGCTGATCAGCTGACCTCCCAAGATCATCTGGTTTTAATGGCATCAAAACATAAGGAATTTCCCAACACTTACTCCAAATCAAAGATGGCTGGGTCAAAAAGTTTGTTACATAGGTCCACATCCTTGAAGAGGATGCACAGATTCCAACAGACGAGCCAAACATCCTAGATGTCATCTCAGTCGAAACTGAAATGATGGAGGTAGGCGATTTGTCAGAAATCAACCAAGGCACAGGACATGCGCAAAACACACAACCGGTGCCAATAGAGGGATTGGAAGAGATCCAAGCGTTGGGACCTGCACAAGTGTCGGGACCTACGCAGGAACAACAACCTGCTCCCATGGAGGTGGTCGATGAGGCACAAGATGGGGGACCTGCGGGAGGTCAAGAACCAACACCAATGGACGTTGACCCAACTCCCCAGGTCACCACACCATCCCGAGTTGACAAACCACCGGAGGTACTGACAGTTGATGAACTCACCCAAGCTGAAAGCCAACCCGATGACCTCGAACCGTGCATAGGTCACGAACCTGCGCAGATGTCACAAGAGGAGTGGGACGAGTTCATCAGCGACCCGAGGTGGAAAAGTCAAAAGAGGAAAGCTACTCCCATGGAAGAATTGACGGCGCTCCCGGTGGACCCGGAAAGGGACTTAGAACTTTTCATCAGTTCTGAGTTACCTGAACCGTACCGGTCGAAGATGGAACTATTCTTGATGTCCAATCTGGACGTGTTTACCTGGTCCCACGAAGACATGACAGGGATCCCGTTGGAACATGCTTGCCACAGGCTTAACATAGATCCGACGAGGAGACCCGTACGCCAAAAGCGAAGGAAGTACGAACCAGACAAATACGCAGCTCTAACCGTTGAAGTGGGGAAGTTGTTAGACAACAAACTGATTAAGGAGGCTTTGTGTCCGCAGTGGGTCGCAAACCCCATCCTGGTGAGAAAACACAACGGGACGTGGAGGCTATGCATCGATTTCACGGACCTGAACAAAGCATGCCCGAAGGACAACTTCTCACTGCCTCACATTGATCAGCTGGTAGATAGCACAGCAGGCCATGAGATGATGACATTCATGGATGCTTTTGCGGGCTATCACCAGATAGCTCTGCACCCAGATGACCAGGAACATACGGCATTCTACACCAACAAAAACATGTACTGCTGGGAAAGGATGCCGTTCGGACTCATCAACGCCGGAGCAACCTACCAAAGGTTGGTGAATAAAATATTCGACCAACACATTGGCGAATCCATGGAGGTATACATAGATGACATAGTTGTCAAGAGTCTGAGAAAGGAGGACCACCTGGACCACCTAAAACAGACCTTCGACATACTACGCCACTACAACATGAAATTGAACCCCAAGAAAACTAGCTTCGGCGTACATTCAGGAAAGTTCCTGGGGCACCTAGTTAGCCAACGAGGAATCGAGGTCAACCCCACGCAGGTCCAATGCATAATTGAGATGGGCGTACCCGATTCCGTGCAGAAAATCCAGAGGTTAACTGGGTGCATGGCAGCCTTGAACAGATTCATCTCCAGGTCCGGTGATCGAAACCGTCCATTTTTCAAGGTGATCAAAGCAAACACACGAAGGTATAAAGAGGCGGCTAAAGCCAACAAGCTCCACCTCAAAAACTAATTCGTGTGGACAAGTGAATGCCAGTGAGCCTTCGAAGACATCAAAACATACCTGGCAGATACGCAGGTCCTGTCAAAGCCGATACCTGGAGAGAAGCTGTATCTATACCTAGCCGCGTCGGAGGTGGCCATCAGCTCCGTCCTGGTCCGAGAAGAGGCGAAAACACACCTACCAGTGTACTATGTAAGCCAAGTCTTACACGAAGCTGAGTTGCGATACACCCCAACAGAGAAGTTGGCTTATGCACTGGTGATGAGTGTTAGAAAATTGAGGCCTTACTTCTTCGACCACTCGGTAGAAGTGCTGACGACGTTCCCACTACGTCAAATACTACAGCGCCCAGACACCGCCGGACACCTGCTGAAATGGTCACTAGAGATCAGCCAATAAGGTATAACCTACGCACCCCGAACAACGATCAAGGGATAAGCACTTGCCGACTTCATTATCGAGCTAACTTTCCCACAAGATCCGACGAGGGGGCGTATAGCTCCGTGGCATCTCTACGTTGACGGATCATCAACCAGCGTAGCAGCAGGCACCGGCGTAGTCCTGATCAGCCCTGACAGACAAGTCTTCACCTCCGCAATCCGGTTCGACTTTCGAGCGACCAACAACGAGACGGAGTATAAAGCGTTGATAGCGGGACTTAGGCTATCATTAGCTGTGGGGGCAACCAATCTTCAAGTTTTCGGAGATTCTCAGCTAATAATATCTCAAGTCCGGGGGGAATATGAGGCAAAAGACCCACAGATGATGACCTACCAGAAGATAGCCGCGCATCTAATTTTGATGTTCACGCAGGTCTACATCAATCAGATACCGTGGCTAGAAAACACACAAGCAGATGCCTTAGCCCAGCTAGCTACCAGTGACGGCGAGGCCGAATTCACGGAGGTTGTAATCACCACGCTGAAAAACCCCTCGACGTTCGATTACAAAATAAATCAGACCTCGAGTGGGGGGCAGGAGGACAGTGAAGATGGTGAAGATTGGTGCACTCCAATCCAAAAATACTTAAAAGACGAAACAACCCCCGTGGACGTCTAGGAAGCTAGCCGGCTAATAAAGCAAGCTGCCAGATATACGCTACTGGATGGCCAACTCTACAAACGTGGATTCTCGCTACCCCTACTCAAGTGCCTAACTAAAAAACAGGGGTCCGAAGTGTTAGAAGAAATCCACAAAGGAATTTGTGGGAGTCACGCTGTGGGGCAAGCGTTGGCATACAAGACGATCAGGCAGGGGTACTATTGGCCCACTCTTCGCAAGGATGCCATCAGCTTCGCACGAAGGTGCCGAAAGTGTCAACTTTTTGCACCTAACATCCACTCCCCAGCCAACCAACTGAAGTCAGTTTTCAGCCCATGGCCTTTCGCGAAATGGGGTATCGACTTGATTGGCCCGTTTCCACCTGGTAGAGGCGGTGTAAAGTTTGTTGTTGTAGCAGTAGACTACTACACTAAGTGGGCTGAGGCCGAAGCTCTCACAACAATAACGCAAGAAAGAATGATCGGCTTCATATGGAAGAACCTGATCTGCAGGTTCGGACTACCGCAGTCGATCATCACAGATAACGGAAGGCAGTTCGACGGTCAAAAGTTGAGAGGCTTATGCAGTTCATGGAACATCAAGAAGCACTACTCAACTCCTTATCATCCATAGTCGAACGGCCAAGTCGAGGCGGTAAACAAAATCCTGAAACACATATTGAAGCTCCGCCTCGAGGAAAAGAAAGGGAGCTGGGCAGACGAACTCCCGGAGGTCCTGTTGTCCTACAGAACTTCCTATAGAGCCAGCACCGGAGAGACCCCGTTTGCCCTAGCCTTCGGGACTGAAGCCGTAGTCCCGGTCGAAGTCCAAAACAAGACTTGGAAGGTGGAGGGATATGATGAAGAAAAGAATGACGAAGCCTTGGCAGTAGAGAAAGATCTGATCGAAGAGACCAGAGCTTCGTCAGAAATGAAGAACGCCACCTACAAACGCAGAGCAGAAAAGTACTACAACTCCCAGGTCCGCGACCGAAAGTTCAAAGTTGGGGACCTGATGCTGAAAAAGAAATTGATGGCCCCACCAGGTGTGTTCGGGTCAAACTGGGAAGGTCCGTTCTGGGTTACCTCGGCCTGGCCAAACGGCACCTATGATCTCGAAGAAGCAGAAGGCAACGCCTCGTCATACACCTGGAGTGTGGCCCACCTGAAAAAGTTATACCAATAGACTAGAATCCTGTAATAGACTAGTCGAAGGTTCGCATCAGAAATGTTGATAGCAACCGGTGTAAATTACGTTGCTATAAAAAGTTAGAAAATTTGTGAAGTCAGAAAATTTACCAAGTGTTTGGACCTGCGTAGCCCGCCAACTAGGCGAGCTACCCCAGGTCGCCCACTACTCAAAGGAGCTCGCCAGCCCCAGCTCGCCAAGGGTCCGAGATTTCGTAATGCGCAAGGACCAAGGTCCCAAACGTTGTAATCAGAAAGCTCGAAGGCAAAGGCCAAAGTGCCCAAGGTAGCGAAGGTGCCCTTCTTAAAGGGTGGCCAAGCACCTACTGCCACAAGTTAGAAAAATTCGCGAAAAAGACGAAAAACGTCTAAGGCAAGGTCCACGAAACCCAAATGCCCAACGTGAATTAAACGAAGTACGACTCGCTACCCTAAGTAGTTTTAAGACGAGCAATTCGCGGCCCTAAGTGGTGTAAGACGAAGAATATGTACTCTAAAAGCAGAGGTACAATTCGTAGTCGTAAGTGACGTAAAATGAACGATTCGCTTCTCAAAGTAGAGTAAGACGAACAATTGAGTACCCATAAAATAAATAAAAATGAGCTATCTAAAAATTATAACGTAAAGTGCGAAAACGAAAGTACGAAGAGTTGGACAAAAATGGCTCAATTTCTATTCAAAAGACACTTAGGAAATTTTCAAGACAAAAATACTTGAAAATTCCTAAGTGTTCGAAGTGGTGCTGGCCATCTTTGAAGTACAAAAGTATGCTCCTTCTGGGCGAGCTATACAAAGCCCGGCGAGCTCTAACTACTTACTCAAAAACAAAAAGCTACAAAAACGGAGCTCCTTCTAGGCGAGCTCCGTAACCCGGCAAACTACTATAAAATAAAAAACTAATCTAAGGAAACGGGAAAAAGCTCAAGTCTTCGGAGCTGCAGGGGCATCGGAGGGAACCTCGGCGGAGTGAGCGGCGACCTGACCAGTCGGGAGGGCGAGCTCGGCATCTGAAGTGATGTTCCCAGTGAACCCACTGGTGTCGAGCTCGCTGATGTTGAGCATTGTATCCCCAAGAGCCTCCTGCATCTGCTCCATGGTGGGCGGGGTTCGAACCTCGCTCTCAGCATCTTAGGCGACCTCGGCAGTCAGGACCTCGTGCGTCTGGATGATGTTGAATTTCTAAAGAGCAGCATCGAGGTTGATCCCATAGCCGGAGAGGTCCCCTATGTTTAGCTCCGTGCAGGGGGGGAATCTTGGCCTTAGACAGGCAATCGTCGAACTCGCTCACCAAGGCCTCCCACTTGCTCTCATTGTTTATCCGCGCCCATTGGAAGAAGCGGATAACCTCGGCGAAGCAGAGGACGTAGCCCTGGTCGATGGCGACCACTTTAGTGAGCTCCAACTCCTCCGGCGTGATGGTGGCATCGGAGCGGCTCCTGAGCTCGGCGACCTCTGCACGGAGCTTTGTACACTCCGCCGAGCTCCCCTGGTTTTGCTCCCGGAGAATTTTCATTTCATCCCGGGCCCGGGCGAGCTCCTCTTCCCAGGAGGCGAGCTTCTGGCGAGCTTGCTCGAGCTCGGCCTGCTGACGGTGGAAGTCGGCTTGAAATTTTTCCATCTTTTTTATGGCAATTTGTTCCGCCTCCAGCGAGGCTTTCACCTTAGTCTTCATCCCGGCGAGCTCTTCGACAGCCTTCTTCCGCTCGTCCCCAACCTTGTTGAGCAGCTTCTTCGCATCGTGGCGAGCTTTGTCAGCGGTGGTGACTTCATCAGTGACAAGTTGGGCAGCCGCCATAGTTGCACAGGCATAGTGCATCGCCAACCTCGCCTTGTCGGCGGCTTCTGCCTCTCGATCATTGCGAGCTCTGAGGCAGAGAGATATTTGGGGGCTTCGGTGAAGATTCGGCGAGCTGCCCCTTCCAAAAGGTCCCTCGGCGAGGTCAAGGCCTTACACCTCTCATCGGTGTGAAGGGACTCGGGCCGTTGCGGGAGCTCGGCTGGAACATACCTGCGAACGTTCAAAGAGTTAGCAAAAATCTTGGAAAGTTGTAAAGGAAATCAAATGGCTTCCAACTTCAAGAAGGAGCTCGCCCTCTTACCCGAAACCTATCAGGGTTGAGCCCAAGAAGGGTGTCGTTCCGAATAGGGACCCCGTAAGGAGACGACGGTGGCGCGCTCTGAGGAGTTGGAGGCGCAGGGGTAGAATAAGGCACGAGAGCTTGCTCTGACCCTCCATGAGTCGACCCGGAGCCACCTCGATCGCTGTGTTCGAAGTCGTCATTCCTAAGACCAACCTGGGACCGCTTGTTAGAGCGAGCTTCATCCTCACTCACCCGGGAGCCATCTCCTCAATGGAGAGCTCGTTTGGTTTGATGAGGCGGGGGTTGAGAATCCCGTTCAAGTCCAGAACCTCGCCCCGAACCTTTCTTGGTGGGGACGACCTTCTCTTTGGTAGGGGGAGGTGTCGAGGTCTTCTACGAGCCGGAGCCCCCAGCTTTGTCGGCGACTTTGGCGACCTCCACCTTCCTGGTCGCATCCAGCACCGCCCCAGACGGGATGCCTTCTCTGCCCGGGCGAGGTTTGCCCATTTTCAGTTGGTGAGCTAGGAAGTGGTAAGCCTCAGGGACGTCAATGGGAGGAAGCTCGGCAGTGGGACCGGCGCCTGTAAAATAAAGATAAGGGATTAGCAACCCGGCGAGCTCCACTTACAAAGTGGCGGGCTACTAAGACCGAAATTGTGAGGGTTAAAACCTTGAGCAGCGAGGTGGTGGGGCGAGGTAATGAGACCGGCGAGCCTACGGTAGTGATGCTGGCACAGATGCTTGATCTCATGATCTTTCTTCTCCCGCAAGCAGCAAACAGTCCGCAAGAACTCAAAGCCGACTGAAATCTCGGGCTTCCCGCGGCTCGACGTATGACGCTTCAAACCTGCAAAAAAGGTAGATTAGATTAGTAAATCTAATCCAACGCACACACACTGAAGCACGCCACCTACTGCTGGCCTCCCCATATTCCTCAGGAGTAAGGATACGCCCTCCACGTCCATTCGAAGCTCGCCAGTCCCCGCCAATGAAGAAAAACTGTTCTTTCCAGTCCCGAACCTTGTTGGGAAGGTCCCCCAGGAACTTCTCCATCGGGCGAGCTTGGAGGAAATAGTATCCATTCCCTTCCCTCACCTTCCAGATCACATTGAACAGCTCGCTGATCTCCGCCGTGCTCAACCGATTCTCGTAACCCTCAAGACCAAAGATGGTCAATGCCGCCAGCAAGCTGCTCCATGCGTTGGGGGTTAGCTGCGTTATGGCGAGGTTTGTATCCATCAGGAATTGCCCAATGATGGGGTGCATGGGCAGGGTGAGCCCGGCCTTCAGGGTATCAACGTTGATGGCAGTGAGTCCGGCAGGGGGGAGGTCGGCACGCTCCTTATCCTTGGGGGCATACATGAAGATGTCCAAGGGGATGCAGAACATCTTCCGAATCTTTGGCAAGGTAAACTCGCTGATAATACTTTCCACCTCGGTCGTCTTGAGGTCAGACTTACCGGCAGGCTTGCGAGAAGCTCGCTGGGGCAGAGGGAAGCTCGCCGCATGGGTTGCCACATACTCCCTCCATCCGAAATCATGGACGACGTCGGCAGGAACTCGGTACTCAGGGAGTTTAGGGAATGGAAAATTAATGAACCGGAGGTACTCATAAGTAACCTCCATCCCCATATCATCGCCGACCTCCTCGTCAATCTCGCGAGCCAGCTCGCTGGCTTGGTCGCCGGTCTCGGCGACCTCTTCCTGAGCTCCGGTGACCTCCATCTCATCCGGGGCAGCGGCCCCCCGGTAGTTCGCTCAAATTACTCCCCGAGCTCGCGGAGTTCGGCCTGTTCGCCGGAATTAGTAGCTTGCTCGCTGGAGTCGGTGCGAACCTCGCCCAGGAGTTCACGACTACTCGGGCAAGCTACGGAGCTCGCCCCGGAACCCGATGAAATCATCACAGGGGTCGTTTGGGGGATTGGTTAGTCGTTTGTCATGGGTTTTTTCCCCAAGTTATGGTTCGAGGCGGTCCGGCTCGAAGAGTGTTCGGACATGGTGAATTGGTTATCGGGGGTGTTCGGTTTTTTAAGTCCAAAAACTTAAGGTCAGCCCGACAATCGCCGAAATGCTCGGGTATGTGGCCAAAAATCTGAGAAGAAAGGGAAGGAAAACGAGTAATCTACCTTGAGGAACGCCCGAAGAATCGGCGGAAGCAAGAGGACCGTTCGCCGGAAAATTACTCGGAAAGCTGGAAGCGCAAATGTGAGGAATGATGAAGTTTCCTCGTATTTATAGGCACGGGGGCGAGCTCGAATTTCCCAAAACACCAGGGGCCAATGTGCAAAGAATTTGAAAAACCATCATAATTGGAGCGGGAAATGACGCCTCAAAAGGCGTGCATAATGCCTCGAGTCTCGCCCCACGTCGGCCTTGGAAACCGGCTCACAGGAGCTCGCCCATAACCTCGCTTGTCAGCTCGCCCACACATCGGACGTGCCATGATGTAGGCGAGCTGGGGGGCAAATGTTGATGGTCGAGCTACCTAAGGATGATTAAGAGATCATTCGGCCCAAGACTGGGAAGGTCGCCGGTATGCTCCAGAGGACCAAGGGGCCGACCTCGGCCTCCCTATGAAGATGGGAGCTCGCTCGGGTACCCAGTCCTTCCAGAGACAAGAGGTGGCCGAAGGAGCTCGCCGAGGTCCCGAGGTCCGTTCGACTCCATGTAGCATTGGGGGCATGAGACATCAGACCTCGCCTTAGAGCTCGCCCATGTCCAGAAGGGGACCTCGCCGAGGTCCGTCATCACACAGCCATCAGAAATGACACAAGGCAATGGGGCTCGCCCTGGAGTCCGCCCCTGAGCTCGCCTAAAAGCTCATCCCGTAGCCTGCTAGATCCCGATGGTTGCGCTCTTTTTCCCTCCATCCGGTTTATCCACAAGGGTGGTTTACAGCGAGGTTTTTAACGAGGTCCATCTAGTCTAAGGCATAGTAGTAGGACGAGGCACGACATGGGAAGCAGTGTGAGGGACCAAGGCGAGGGTAAGGAACCCTCGTCAACACCGGAAGCCATATAGGCTCGTAAGGTGCCGTCCCACACTCGCGTGACTATAAATAAGACATCTCTTGTACTATTCAAGGAATAATTGAACACAATCATAATACACAAAGATTTTCTCTCTCTAAACTCCCCACTCTCTCTCTATATTACATATCTAAGAACATAAATTCTTGGATTATTGTTTGGTGGAATTAAACGTTATATTAGCCACATAAAGAAACACAGATTAGTAAATTCTATCAACAATAATAATAATAATAAAGTGAATAGTAGTTTCCAGAAAAGGTAAAAAAATAAATGAGCAACATATAGTAGGACGGACGAAAATGGCAAAATGAGCAACTTATAGTGAGACGGATGGAGTATTAAATTACGTACAAATAAATAAGCACAATTTTGTGGACAATAGTGGTAGTCTTTCCGTTCCAGAGATATTTTCACTTTTGAGAGTGCACACTTTTAAAGAAAAATAGGATGATGTGTAAAAGTTATATTAATAAAATAATAAAATTAGTTAGATTGAATGTAAAAATAATGTTATTTTGTGTGAATAGTGTGAGGATAAAATTAAAGTAGTAGTTTCCATTTATAGGATGCGAACAATTATAGGACGGATAAAAAGGAAAGTGTGCAAATAATTATGGAATGAAGGGACGAGGCAGTGGAGTAAGGTGGAGGCAACACCTTCGACCTTGGTGGTGCAGATTTTTTGTGTTCAATTTGAAGAAAATTTGGATTTTATGTTTGATTTTGAAGAAAATTTGGAGGTTTTTTTGTGTCCAATTAATTTTGTTAATTAGGAATAATGTGATATTAAGTTTTAAACTTTATCAACAATCTAATTATATGATTACTTGAATTAAAGAAGTGCGTTATTGGAAGGAATTTAGGTAGAGCTTTGCTAAGGCAATAAAGTTCTTGCCCTTTTATTATGAAAATGAGGGGTATTTATAGGCAAAATACAAGCATGTGGTGGCACGATCACTGCCACGTGTCATCAGGCGTTTACATGTGTTCCTTGACGTATATATTACAAGATAATTACAAAGGAAATGCTTGGAAAAATAAGAAAATCAATCATCTTCTTCGAACTGGCGACCAGCTTGGCGGTGTTACGATTGCATGGTTACATGCACACGTCCACATCCTATGTCCAAGTGCATCTGCACACACAACTATCCTTAATTGCATTTGGTTTCTAAATTTCGTTAGTTTGTTAGGAGTTGTTAGGTGGTTAGCATAGTAGTTATATCTTCAACAACCTACATCTAAAAGATTCTCTTGAGCTTCAATTATGTATAAATGATATGACACTCTTTCATATTTCTTTGATCAATAAATCACCATTTTAATTTTGTTGCATGATATCAAACATGGTATCTTGAGAACCTATTAAAATCTTCAAGCGTTTCTGTGTTGATCCTCTTCGTTTCTTCGTTGTTCTCTTATTATCTTCAAGTTCCTATGTTTTTTTCTATCTTACTTAACACTCTTAAATATATCATGGACAATCTTCCTAAATTCATCATTTTATCTCTTCATCTCGATCGCTCAAACTACATATTTTGGCATTCCCAAGTGCTTGCAACTGTTCGTGCTCATGGTTTTGATGACATCCTGTTCTGTGAACATTTTCTCAGCCTTGAATCGTCCTCGTCTAGTCCTGCTTGGCATCATAGGGACCAATTTCTTTTGAGTTGGATCCTTAGTTCTATCTCAGAATCGATGCTTGGCTATTTGAGTCGTTGCACTCATTTATTTCAAGTCTGGACGGTTTTGGAAGAACTTTTTCATTCGCAACCCAGAGCACGAGCAATGAATCTTTGTTTCCAGCTTCAAACCCTGAAAAAGGTGTTATGACGATTGATGATTATATACTTCAGATGCGCAATATCTCTGACGACCTTCAAGTTGTTGGTCATCTTATTAGTGATGATGGTCTTATTTTCCATATTTTGGGTGGTTTGGCCTCATAATTCGATGTTGTTGTGAATCTTAAAACTAGAAGTTCTCTTCCTACTTTGACTGAGGTTCAATCCATCTTGCATTCCTTTGAGATGCACATGTCATCTGCTGTTGTTCAGCTCTCCATTGGTGCTTCCACTATTCCTATGCTAACTATGTTGCGAAGGATAATCGTGGTAATGGAAAATCAAAACCGTCTAAGTTTCGATTTTCTTCTAAATTAAAGGTTGTTTGTCAATTGTGTAGTAAGTCTAATCACACTTACTGCAAAATGTTACAAACGATTTGATTCTACTTTCCAAGGATTGGAATCTTCTCATTCTCAGAATTCTGGTATACATCAAGCAAATTTGGCTCTCACAGGATCTTCAATCTCCAGAATGGAAGTCAGCAATGCAATCTGAATTTGATACTCTCATTGCAAACACTACATGGGAATTGGTCCCTTATTCACATGACATGAATCTTATCTCCAATAAATGGGTGTTTTGTGTGAAGTATAATAAGGATGGTTCCCTGGAGAGGTATAAGGCCAGATTTCAACTGACAGATGGGGTTGATTTCTTTGACACTTTCAGTCCTGTTATAAAGCATGTCACAATTCGGGTGGTTTTCAGTCTTGCAGCAACTAGAGGTTGGGCCATTCAATAAGTTGACACAAAGAATGCATCTTGAAGGGAGATTTAAAAGAACTTGTCTACATTCCTCGACCAGATGGCTTTACAGATCCTACCAAGCTAACTCATGTTTGCAGACTTCTCAAATATTTGTATGGCCTCAAGCAGACTCTAAGTCTTGGTATGACAAGCTCAATGGATTTCTTATTTCCTGTGGTTTCACTCACAGTAGTGCTGATCATTGTCTCTTCCATAAACAATCTGGTGGCAAACTTTTTCTACCACTAGTTTATGTTGATGATATCTTGGTCACTGGGGATGATTCATCTGAAGTTGATCTCATTATCAATGCTCACAAGGAATTTTTCCTTAAAACACCTTGGCTTGGTTAACTATTTTCTGGGTATGGAAACACATGTTACTAATCATTCAATCAAGCTCACGCAACCCAAATATGCCAAAGATCTCCTTATCAAAACCAATCTGCATCATTCCACTCCTTGTCCTACTCCTCCATGTCCAAAATTAAAATTATCTCTCAATGACAGTCCATCATTCTCACAGCCATTTCTCTATAGAAGTGTGTTTGGCACTCTTCAATACCTTACCCTCACTCGTCCCGATATTGCTTTTAGTGTTAATAAACTCTCTCAATTCCTTCACTCTCCTACACAAAATCACTGGAAGGCTTGCAAGAGAGTTCTTAGACTTAAAAGGCACTCTAAGTCTCTAACATGGTTTACTATTTTCTCCTATTCTTGATTTTCGTTTGACAAGTTTTGTCGATGTCGATTATGCTGCAAGTGTTGATGATCGACGCAACACAAGTGAATTTTGTATCTTTTTGGGTTCCAACATTATCTCTTGGTATTCCAAAAGGAAAAATGTAGTCTCTTGCCTTGACCACAATTGATATTATGTGGATTTCCAAACTGTTCTCAGAACTTCAATTTTCTTTAATCACTCCTTCTATTCTTTGGAGTGACAATCAAAGCGCGATCACTTTAGCTTCCAGTCCTTCCCTCCATGTTCGAACTAAACATATTGAGGTCGACATCTATTTTTTGCGTGAGAAAGTATCTTTCAAGATTCTTGATGTTCGTTACATTCCTACTGAGGGTCAACTTGTTGATGTTCTAACAAAACCCCTAGCTCCTACTCGATTTCATCTTCTTTGTACGAAGTCGTGTCTTTATCCTTTGGAGTAGTTTCTCTTCAACGGAAACATGTTATGATTGCATGGTTATATGCACATGTCCACAACCTATGTCCTAGTGCATCCACACACACAACTATCCATTGCATTTGGTTTCCAAATTTCGGTTAGTTTGTTAGGAGTTGCTAGGTGGTTAGCATAATAGTTATATCTTCAACAACCTACATCTAGAAGCTTCTCTTGAGCTTCATATAAATGTCATGACACCAAGGATGAAAATATCGCTATCGCAAGTAATATCGCAACCTTAAATTTACGGAAATATCGATGGATATATCGATATCGCAAAAAAATAGAAAAATAACAGAAATTTTATTAAAATTTTGGAAATTTAATATGAAAATTTAGGGATTATTATAGGATGATGTTATGCATATGCTTCATTTAAGATCACAAAAAATTGACATGTTTAAAGCAAATAAATAGATAATGGACTATATAATCATTGTCTGACATTAATTAATTAATAATATAATGCATAATACAATAAAAGATGATTTGAATTACATGATACAATACATTTAGTACCAAAATGATGACCTATGGGGTTCAAATATAGAAGATGGAATCTCATCTGTATCCAAACAATATTGGTACCAACTCATTGCATTAGAATAATCCTGCATATAGTTATGCACATGCCATTCATATGTTTCTCTATCTCTTCCAATTGTTTCACTATAGATTGGATAGTGTGCACTAACTCAATGATTTTGTTGATATGAAAATGGATGCTGAAACACATTTTGAGTATTCCAACCAAATTGTGAACTCGAATGTGTGTCAGAAGCATATGAATCTTGAGACATATCACTATGATCAGTGCCCATATTCATTGAATCAAAACCGACTGAAAGGGGTTCAATATCAGCACTTGAACTTTCTTCTTGATTCCAAGCATGTCGTCTTATGTATTCTTTTCCAATAGCACCTATCCCTGGACCTCCTGCTCTACTTCCATGGTCCATATCTTGTGTTGCATGAGTGAAATCAGACTCACAAGTGAATGGACTCATTTGGTTTGAAAAATGATCATCCTCATTATTTCCACCATTTCCATCACCATCATCATTTTCACAATTTCCACCACCATTGTTTCCACCATATATGTATAAAAATAAAACCATGAAAAAATATACAATCACTAAAAAAAAAATTATCATTTGAAAATTGTATAAAAATATAAAAAAAGAAAAAATTGCGATTTTTTATGTAGTGCGATATTTTGCGATATATCTGCGATATTTCCCAATTTTCAATTAATTTTGTACTACGAGTGAACCGATATCGATATCGATATCGATATTTTGCGATATATCCACGATACTTTGTAAAAAATACATTGTACCCCAATATCCACATCGCATACTCAAAATTTGCGATATATCCGCGATATTTCGCGATATTTTCATCCTTGCATGACAATCTTTCATATTTCTTTAGATCAATAAATCACCATTTTAATTTTGTTGAGTGATCTCAAACATGATATCTTGAGACCCTATTCAAATCTTCAATCGTTTTTGCGTTGATCCTCTTCGTTTCTTCATTATTCTCTTCTTATCCCTAACTTCTTCATCTCCGCCCTCTAGACATGAAAGACCTAATTTCTTATAATAGTAAAAAATAATATACTAATTTTGTGTAAATATGTGAATGTTGTGAGAATAAAATTAAAATTATACTTTTTATTTATAGTGTGTAAAATAAAAAGTACAAAAATTCAAAATATTGTGAAATTGAGGGAGTAGTTGAATAAAAAGGGCTACAAATATTTAAGGAGAATGAGAAGGGAGCATGGAGGAAATGGATCATCAGCTGGGCAATGAAACCAGTAAATAGTGTTGGATATTAAAACGATAATGTACTATTAAAAAAATTTCCTTCTTTAGATTTGATCAAGTCATGATTTTTTCGTAACCTTGTTAATGAGCTAAAAATGAGGAAATAATTTAAACATACATTATCGTTTTAATACCCAACATTATTTGCTGGTTTAATTGCCCATGAGAGGATCCATATCCGAGCATGGAATAGGGAGTGAGATATGAACCCGGTTTTAAGTAGATGAACCGGTGAGTGCACTCCGTAATTTGGTGCAATAGAAAGGGCAATCCGAGTCATTATCCAAATGTATATATAAACTCATGATGACCCCAGAAATATCTGAATCTTCCCCTTTTCTTACCAAAACAAAAACACATTTTGGGTGCAAAAAGAGAAGGACGATCCATCATTAATCGCTTCACTAATGCGCTGTTTACCACAATTAATCCCCATCTTAGCACAAATCGCTGGGCAGTGTAAGCTTCAATCCTTCTCCGATTCCTGTTGAATTATGTGCTTGAATTCGCAATCTATGATTCTGAATTGTTGACAGGAAGTCAAAGCAGAATTGCTTCGTCTTTCTTTTTTTCTTTTTAAATTCGCGATCAGAATGTTGATAATCGGAGGAAGCTCCTTCCGGTGAATGCTGAGCAGTGTTTTCCGGGATTCATATTTGTGTTAGATTTGTGCTTTAGCACTTTGTTCTGCTGCAAGATATGATGTTTAGATAGAAAATATTGATGGCAATTGATTATGAATGATTAGATGCTGTAACAGCACCTTTACTTAGCAGTATTGCTATTTTTCAGTCGATCGTTTCTTGTTTCCAGAGGTGATTCCGTTTTTCTGCATTTGCAATGGGTGAGCAGCGCAATGCTAAAGGCAGTGCTAATACATCGGCAAGTGCAGCCAGTGGTTACACAATCAACCTTGAAAATTTTAGCAAAAGGTTGAAGATGCTATATTCCCTCTGGAAAGAGTTTAAGAATGATCTGTGGGGTGGTTCTGAGGTTTTCTCTGTAGCAACTCCTCCGCCATCAGATGATCTCCGTTACCTGAAATCATCAGCCCTGAATATCTGGTTGATTGGATATGAGTTCCCTGACACTATCATGGTGTTCATGAAGAAGGAGATCCATTTTCTCTGTAGCCAAAAGAAAGTGTCATTGTTACAAGTACTCAAAGAAGCTGCCAAGGATGCGGTGGAAGTGGACGTCGTAATGCATGTGAAGGCCAAGAATGATGATGGGGCATCATTAATGGATGATATACTGAAAGCTGTTCGTGCAGAATCGCGAGCTGAGGGTTATGATCCTGTTTTCGGGCACATTGCTAGAGAAACCCCTGAAGGGAATCTTCTGGAGATGTGGGATGAGAAGTTGAAGAATGCTGATCTTGCGCTGGTTGATGTGACCAACGGGCTCTCTAGCTTGTTCGCTGTGAAAGATGCTGCTGAAATTACGAACGTGAAGAAGGCTGCTTACTTGACTTCCTCGGTTATGAAACATTACGTGGTTCCTAAGCTGGAGAAGATAATCGATGAGGAGAAGAAGGTTACTCATTCTTCGTTGATGGATGACACTGAAAAAGTCATACTTGAACCTGCAAAGATCAAAGTGAAGTTGAAAGCTGACAATGTTGATATCTGCTACCCGCCCATTTTTCAAAGCGGAGGAGTGTTTGATCTGAAACCAAGTGCATCTAGCAACGATGACAATCTGTTCTATGATTCCACAAGTGTGATCATATGTGCGATAGGATCTCGTTACAACAGCTATTGCTCAAATGTAGCCAGGACTTTTCTAATTGATGCCAACTCGGTGCAGAGCAAGGCGTATGCAGTCCTTCTAAAGGCCCATGAAGCTGCAATAGCTGCTTTGAGGCCAGGAAAAAAGGCTTCTGATGCCTATATAGCAGCCCTTTCCGTAGTGAAAAACGAGGCACCTGAATTTGTTGCCAACTTAACGAAATCTGCAGGAACCGGGCTAGGCCTAGAATTTCGTGAGTCAAGCCTCAGTTTAAATGGCAAAAATGACAGGATACTGAAGAGTGGCATGATCTTCAACGTATCTCTCGGGTTTCAGAATTTGCAAACAGAGACAAAGAATCCAAAAACACAGAAGTTCTGTGTAATGCTTGCTGACACAGTTATAATTGGTGAAAGTGTTCCAGAGGTGGTGACTTCCATAAGCTCAAAGGCTGTGAAGGATGTAGCATATTCATTCAATGAAGAAGGAGAAGACGAAGAGCCACTGAAAGTCAAACCCATGCCTAGTGCTACTGATGCATTCCCATCCAAGGCGAATCTAAGATCAGTTAACCATGAGGTATCCAAGGAGGAGTTAAGGCGGCAGCACCAGGCAGCACTGGCTCGCCGGAAGAATGAAGAAACTGCAAGAAGACTCTCTGGTAGGGGCTCTGAAGGTACAAACAATGGTCCTGTGAAACCCTCGGGCGACCTTATCGCATATAAGAACGTCAATGATTTACCTCCTCCGAGAGACTTCATGATTCAAGTGGACCAGAAGAACGAGGCCATACTGTTGCCCATCTATGGAAGGATGGTGCCTTTCCACATAGCTACGGTGAAGACTGTGTCCAGTCAGCAGGATACAAGCCGTACATGCTATATTCGTATAATTTTCAACGTGCCTGGTGCTCCTTTCGCTCAGCATGATCCGAATTTGCAGAAGTTTCATGATTCTATTTATGTCAAAGAAGTCTCATTTCACTCCAAGGACCCAAGGCATATTAGTGAAGTTGTTCAATTGATCAAGACCCTTCGTAAGCAGGTCGCTTCTCGTGAATCAGAAAAAGCTGAGCGGGCTACTTTGGTTACACAAGAGAAACTCCAACTTGCTGGAGCAAAATTTAAGCCAATCAGGCTATCTGATTTGTGGATTCGTCCAGTCTTTGGTGGTCGTGGAAGAAAACTTAGTGGCACATTAGAAGCACATACTAATGGGTTTCGTTATGCTACCTCAAGACCAGATGAACGGGTGGATATCATGTTCAGAAATATTAAGCATGCATTCTTCCAACCAGCTGAGAAGGAAATGATAACTCTCCTGCATTTCCATCTTCACAATCACATAATGGTGGCTAACAAGAAAACGAAGGACGTTCAGTTTTACGTTGAGGTCATGGATGTTGTACAGACGATTGGGGGTGGAAAGAGATCCGCCTACGACCCTGATGAGATTGAGGAGGAACAAAGGGAGAGGGACAGAAAGAACAAAATCAATATGGATTTTCAAAACTTTGTCAACAGAATCAATGATCTTTGGGGACAACCTCAATTCAAGTCACTCGATTTGGAGTTCGATCAGCCATTGAGAGAACTAGGCTTCCACGGGGTCCCACACAAATCATCCGCCTTCATAGTCCCTACTTCAACCTGCCTTGTGGAGCTCGTCGAGCTCCCTTTTGTGGTAATCACTTTAAGTGAGATTGAAATAGTTAATCTGGAGAGAGTTGGTCTTGGTCAGAAGAATTTCGATATGACTATTGTGTTCAAAGACTTCAAGAGAGACGTAATGAGGATCGATTCAATCCCTACTTCTTCACTAGATGGCATAAAGGAGTGGCTCGATACAACAGATCTCAAGTACTACGAGAGTAGGCTAAATCTGAACTGGAGGCAAATATTGAAAACAATAACAGATGATCCAGAACAATTCATTGAGGATGGTGGGTGGGAGTTTTTGAACCTTGAGGCTAGTGATTCAGATTCTGCTCACTCACAGGAATCTGATCAAGGATACGAGCCTTCAGACGTACAATCTGACTCTGGGTCAGATGACGAGGATGATGACATTGAGTCGTTAGTGGAGTCTGAGGATGATGAGGAAGATGAAACTGACGAGGATCTGGAGGAAGATGAAGGAAAAACGTGGGAGGAGTTGGAAAGGGAAGCTAGTAATGCAGATAAGGAGAAGGGGCATGAATCGGATAGTGAAGAGGACAGGAAAAGAAGGAAAATGAAGGCATTTGGGAAATCGAGACCACCAGAAAGACGACCAGGAGGCGGCCCCCCTAAGAAGCCCAGGTTTAGGTAAAAAGCCCGTATGAGGTAACATGCAGCATATTTGTTTGGCAGCCTCTATCCTATTTATCAGAGCATTACTCATTTACCTTCATATAGTTGCATTCCATTTTGCGTGTTTGTAATTTGGTTGTCAAGCTTGTTGGGATCATCAAACATTATTTTCTGAACAAACATGAGGGATTCGTGTACCTTGATTCCTAAAGAAAATGATCATGTTAATGTCTACACAGCAAGTCTATTTTTGTTGAATGTAAAACTTATACGCACAACACGCATTGTGCAATTTAAGTTTATGTTTTGAACTGTATAGATGCTTCGTTAAATGGCTTTAGCTCATCAGTATGAGATATTTTTACTGAAAAATAAATTTTTTTAACAGTTGCATCCGTGTACAATCTTTTTTCGTCCATTGATAAGGTGCTTGATTTATTGTTAGAGAGGCCAGCAAGTATATACCATGAAAAACCTCATGATTTGCTGATGGATTCTAAAATTACAGAAATTCAACATACTTAGCTGAGTTCAATAGACACACAATTTGTAGATGTGCAATTGCACTGAGGTTGTCCCGGGTTTGTTTAATTTGTTATGCTGATTCCAAAGTCACTCAAATTCCTTTTCTTTTTTTTTTTTAGAAAAAAGGAAAGAAAGAAAGAAAGAAAGATGTGGAAGCCTAAGCTTTGTACACTTTTTTCCAGTTTTTCTACATTTCTTAATGTAATTTCTTGTAAATTTCTGAAAAGATAAAAAAAAAAAAAAAAAAAAAACACATTGCGTGGGTTCTATACTTTTTATTCTTTGTATTTCCGTATATTATTGCAAGGTATATTGTAGAAATAATATACATTTATCCGCTGTTTACTTGGACCATTCAACTCGGTATAAATTCCTCTTAATGCCCAAACACAATCCGCTCATTTTGAGCGGACAACTTTAATCCACTATTGTAGCATCAACACGGAAGGAGAACTAAGGGGCACTTGTTTCAAATTCTTCAATGGTAATGAGAATGAAATTTCATTTTCCTCTTTTACCCTTACATATGTTGAATGAGAGTTTGTATTCGTGGTGGTACATTATTAATGTTATGCTCCAATTTTAAAAAAAGTTGACAAAAAGAAATGTTGTTGGTTGTGGTATGAGGGATTGATTGAGGGGATGATTATAAGATGAGATGAAGTTAATCAAATGAGAGTGGTGATTACCTTATTTAGGAGAAAAAATAATGTTATGTACATCATTACCATTGAAGAATTTTCAATACCAAGCGTCCACTAAACCAATTGAAGTAAACAATCAAAGTATACGAACTGAGCTCGGATGGTTATCCTAGTTTATTCCTTTCATTTAGATCTTATTTGGTTCATTAGATAAGCTAAGATAAATTAAATTATCTTATCTAATTTGATATTTGGTTTAATGGACAAAAGCTCAAGATTAATAAAAAGCCAAAAACTAAAATTCAATTATCTTATGAATGAAAGATAATATTATCTTAGGGAAAATGTATATAATAATCCATTGTTTTTATCTTTACTAAAATACTCCCCTTATATTGAAAATGAGAGTCATAATTCACTTTATTTTGCTTATGATATAGAGGACAAAATTGTCAATTGTATACTACTAATCATAATCCATTAATCCAAATATATTATTTAACTCCTAGATAATAATTTCTAGATTATAATCTTGTCTAATTTATCTTGAGTTATTTATCTTATCCGTTGAACCAAATGAACCCTTAATATATCCCTAATTATCCTTTACTAGGGAAGTAAACACAACCAAAACAGTTTCTCTAATCCCGATCAAATATACATATTTATGCACGCATTGATTTTGGGTCACTCTTAAGACATAATATAGTGAATAGTTATACAATGAACTTTAATTGGTTCAGATTTGTTAATAATTAAAATTTTAATTAATGAGAATTGTTGAATAGCAAATTACAATAACAATGACAATTAATTATAAATGATTTGCTATAATGTTGGAATAAATAATAACATAAATTTTTTTTTATAGAATCTTTAAATATCTGAGGAAAAAATTATCAACAAAAGGATTGTAGTTAATCAAAATATTTTGATTACTAATTGAGTTTCATTACTTGCAAAGAGTATGATAAGGGATGAATTGAATATTTTTTTAAATAATTCTTTTTTTTTTTTTTGCAAAGAGTAAGCAAATTCCAAATGAAGTGGAACAACCAAACCACAATGTTGTGATACGCTACAAAGACAATCACAATTTGTGAGGGAAACAAACAAACAATTCACAGTGAAGTAAAGTTGTGGCTTCAACCCATGGCCTTTCTATTAAGGGAATTAAGGGTGTGTTTTCAAACAATTAAAAAAATGTAGAATCATTTTTTTTATTAAAGTTGAGTCTCACGTACTTCTATATAAAAGTGATTTTACACTTTATTAGTTGCTTGAAAACACACCCTAAAGCTCTAACCACTTCTAATTAATTATCAAAAAGATTATTTTAGAGAAAACTCATCCTAGAATAAAATTATATAAACTTTAACTAACCAATCTCCATGTGAGGCTAGTTTTTCTTCCAAACTCACCTCTTACACAGTTATAATGCGAGAAGAGAAGACAAATCAAATCATTGAACATAAGAAAATCTATGTTTCTTTATGCACTCTTCTATCAGTAAAGAGTTCCATAGCAATAGAAAACTCAGGAAAATACCAGGTTAAGTTGAGATAACCAAGCATTTGTCAATCAACAATTGACAGCAACAAACATAATCAAGCAAAAATGTAGTCAATCCACTACTACGTCAAAGTTCTATCAGGTTCCACAAAAAGATCCAAAGACTGCTACACATTCTGGATAAAGTACCTATAAATTTAACAGCTAAAACTACCTGAACTTGGACCGCTTGGATGCAGCACTGCTAGGGCCCACTCTCGATTTTCCAGACGCCTTCATCTTTCTTCTCCTTCGTTCATCCTCACTATCCGACTCATTCACCTTCTCCCTATCTGCATTGCTAGCTTCCCTCTCCAGCTCCTCCCATGTCTTCCCCTTCTCTTCTTCTGAATCCTGCTCAGAATCTTCCTCATCATCTTCTGATTCCACCAAAGATTCACTATCAGAATCATCATCTTCAGACTCTGACTCGGGCTCCGCATCAGAGGGCTCATAACCTTGATCTGAAACCGCTGAGCCATCAGAATCAGAATCTGTTGCTTCCAGGTTCAAAAACTCCCACCCACCCTCTTCTATGAACTGTTGTGGGTCATCGGTTATAGTTTTCAGTATAGGACGCCAATTGAGATTGAGCCTACTCTCATAGTACTTGATGTCAGTAGTATCCAGCCATTCTTTAATTCCATCAAGAGACGAAGATGGGATGGAATCAATCCTCATCACATCACGCTTGAAGTCCTTGAAGACAATAGCCATATCAAAATTCTTCTGAGCAAGACCGACTCTTTCTAAGTTGACAATCTCAATGTCGCTCAACGAGATCACCAAGAAAGGAGTTTCCACCAGCTCAACTAAACAGGTAGAAGTTGGAACTATGAAGGCAGAGGCCTTGTAGGGTACCCCATGGAAACCAAGTTCCCGCAAGGGCTGATCAAACTCCAAATCAAGGCCTTTAAATTGGGGCTGCACCCAAAGTTCATTCACTCGATTCACAAAACTTTGGAAATCCATATTTATTTTATTTTTCCTATCTCTCTCCCTCTGTTCCTCCTCGATCTCATCTGGGTCATAAGCGGATCTCTTTCCTGCCCCAATATTCTGAACCATCTCCATTACCTCAACATAAAACTGAACATCCTTGGTTTTCTTGTTTCCAACCATTATGTGATTGTGCAAGTGAAAGTGCACAAGGGTTATCATTTCTTTCTCTGCTGGTTGAAAGAAAGCATGCTTTATGTTACCATACATGATGTCAACACGCTCGTCTGCCCTTGTGGTAGAATACCGAAAACCATTCATGTGAGCTTCTAACGATCCACTCAACTTCCTTGAACGCCCTCCAAATGTAGGGCGTATCCACAAATCGTGCAGCCTAATTGGCTTGAACCTGTTCCCTGCAAGCACAAGTTTTTCCTGAGTGACCAAAGTAGCCCTCTCAGCCCTTTCAGACTCCCTAGCCATGACATTACGCCTGAGAGTTCTATACTGTTGCACCACTTCAGTGACGTGCCTTGAATCCTTCGAACGGAATGAAACCTCCTTCAAGTAAATAGCCCCCTGGTTCTTTAGAGAATTGGCATCATGCGGAGTAAAAGCTGTCCCAGGCACATTAAAGATTACACGTATATACCAGTTTCTGCTAGTGTCCTGTTGGCTAGAAACCTGCTTCACAAAAGCAACATGGAAAGGAACCATCATTCCATAGATGGGAAGTAGAATGGCCTCATTCTTCTGGTCAACTTGAATCATCATATCCCTAGGTAGTGGGAGCTCATTAACACTCTTATACGCAACTAGCTCACTTGCTGTCTTCACAGAAGCTCGTCCATCTCTAGTACCGGTCTCCACGCCAGCAAGGCGCCTAGCAGTTTCCTCATTCTTTTGGCGTGCAAGTTCTGCCTGGTGCTGCTTCCTATGTTCTTCCTTTGAGATCTCCCCATTGTCTGACCGAAGGGTTGCTTTGGAAAATACATCCTTGGGAATAGAATCCTTTTTCACCTTTGGTAGCTCTTCTTCGTCTTCATTGAAGGAATATGCAATATCTTTAATGGACTTTGAGCAAGCTGATGTAGCAATTTCACGGCCTTCATCCGTCAAAATAACTGTGTCAGCAAGCAGCAATGAGAAATTATGGCTCTTTGATTTGGTTGACATTGATTCAAGATTCTGGAAACCAAGTGATACATTAAAAACCATCCCTGCTTTCAGCACTCTGTCATTCTTTGAATTAAGAACCAACCAAGATTCACGGAACTCTAAACCGATACCCGTCCCAGCAGATTTTGTCAATTTGGGGGTCAGCTCAGGAGCCTCCCTATCTACTACAGCCATAGCAGCCCCATAAACAGCACTAACCTTATTCCCAGGCTTTAGCGCAAGAATAGCAGCCTCATGGGCCTTGAGAAGAACTTCGTAAGCTCTGCTCTGAACTGTATCTGAGTCAATAAGATAACTTCTGGCCACATTTGAACAATAACTGTTATACCGAGATCCAATAGCACAAATGATAACACTCGCAGCATCATAGTATAGATCATCATCACTGCTTAGAGCACTAGGCCGCAGATCAAATTTGCCACCACTCTGAAAGATCGGAGGGTAACAAATATCTACATTATCAGCCTTCAGCTTGACACCAATCTTGAGTGGATCCTGTATAGCCCTCTCGGTCTCCTCCATCAATGAGGAGTGTGTTACTTTCTTCTCCTCATCAATCACCTTCTCAACTTTCGGAACTACAAAGTTCTTCATTGCAGAAGCAGTCAAGTAAGCAGCTTTCTTAATACATATTATTTCATTTTTGTCCTTCACAGCAAAGAGTTCAGATAACCCATTGGATATGTCACTTAGTTTGAAACCTGAACCCTTCAACTTATTAGTCCATATCTCCAAGAGCTTCCCCTCCGGGGCTTCTTTTGCTATGTACCCAACTGTCGATGTATCAGATAACTGGGATCGAATTGCACGAAACACCAATTCCATTTGACTGCTGCCATCATCATTTTTGGGCTTCACAAGAATGTCAACTTCAATATCCTCAACTGCTGCAGCCTTTTTGATAACCTTAAGCACCTCCGCTTTCTTCTGGCTACAAATGAAATGAATATGCGTTTCCCTAAAAACCATAACTGTTTCTGGAAACTCATAACCGAGTAACCAGATATTTAGAGCCGATGATTTCAGGTAGCGCAAATCATCAGAAAGAGGCGGTGTGGCCACAGCGAGAACATCAGAAGAACCCCAATACTTTTCTTTGTTCCCTCTCCAGTGTTGGTAAAGAGCCTTCAACCGCCTGCTGAAGGTGTCCAAATCTATTGTATACGCACTGCCTCCTGATGCCTTCCCATTTGGGCGTTGTTCAGGCATTATATCTTGAGCAGATTTATCTCCAAAGTTTAGTACTACAATTGTTTATATAAAGCCAAACGAAATCGATTAACAGCCACTAGTTATGAATCCAAAAACAGAAAGCGAAAAACAGCTCACAAATTATCCCTTCATTAAAATGCCCAACTTTCTACCGCACAATTTCGTCAAAAAAAACCCTAATTGAGCAAAAGAACATAAATCCCAAAAAATTAACTCGAGAGAAACTCACATTAAATTTAGTCAGCCACCGTCTTTAGCGTCGCACTTCGGCTTTTGAGATCCACTCACTTCAGTTCCTCCTGGAGGCGCAAGGAGAATTGAGATTAGGGCTTTTAACATATGCATACCCCAAAAAGGGGGAAATGATTCAAGCAGATGTGTTACAACTAAAAACACAGAAACAAATGGAGAATGAACAAGAATTCAAACCTTGAATTCTGGAAATAATTAAACAGGGGAAGATTGCAGAACCAAAGCCACAATCCACGGCGAAACGAAGAAAAGGAAACGAACTTCTTCAGAGCTCGTAAGCACTTCGGCAGTGAGGAAATACGAAAACTAGGAGAGCGAATTCGCGAGGCATCAGAGGAGCGTTTATATACAGGCAAAAGTTTCGGAATGAGGCCTCTCTCTTGTCAAAATTACAAATCCTGCCACTTTCACTGCCCCGCTAAAAAGCGGATAGTCGAATATATCCCTCGATGGAACGCTTGCGAGTCGGTTAGGGCGGGGATAGTTTGGTATTTTCAGGTGGACAAAACATGGAAGGGCAGCCGAATTTCGGGGGTATTTTTGGCAAATTGGCATTTTCTGTGGGCCATAATTCATAAGAGGTAAACGGCGTCGTTCTGAGTGATGCAGCAACGATGTTAGAAAAGAGGCGGGAGAGGTGGGGCACATATATTTTGCCATTTCAGATTAGCGGGAAAATAATATTTGCTCACTGAAATTACAAAAACAAATTCTAGGGGAAAAAAACATGCAAGTTATATTAAAATTATACTACAACATTAAAATATGAGAGCTATTGTAGAAATCAAATCTTTTGGTTTAGATTGCAGGGCAGTTGTTTTGGTGTTCCATCGTAATAATATGTGCGCATATATTTATATTTTATATTATACTCCCTCCGTCCTGTAGGAATTTGCACCATACGTGACGGCATATTTTTTAAGAAAAAATAGTTTTATATATAAAGTAATGGTATATGGGTAAATATGTGTAAAAGTTTGTGAGTGTGCACGTAAATCAATGCTTCTTTTTTTAGTAGTGTGCAAATTTGTGTGGAACGTCCAAATAAGGAAAGTGTGCAAATTCCTGCGGGACAGAGGGAGTAACTGATTTTAATATTTGTTATTAAAATAATTTTACAATTGACCAGAGGAATTAGCTTACCTGACCATTAGGCTCCTCACTTGAGTGAGTGACCTGGCCATTAGTATTATACATGTAATAGTATCAGATTCATACTATGAAATTGGTTCACAACAGACCTATAGTTTAATTCCACTACCAATGTCTTTTATAGAAAAATCATTAATTACTTTTTCCCTTTAATCTTTCTCAATTTTCCTTTTAATTATGAGAAAAACTTATATACAAAATTCTACGCGAACCGTAGAAATTTCTAAAACTAGATTAAAAAAAAAACTCCACGCGTGGCCCGCCCTTCATTAACCAACTCCATGCGCCTTCCCTTCTTTCTTTTTTTTCTCGCTCAGGTTACACGTCCAGGTAAGTTAATGTTGTTGCATTGTAATTTTTTAAGCCCATATAGTATTGTTAATTTTTAATTGTTATAAATTTTAAAAAAAATTAAATAATATTATATTATAAATTTTAAAAATTTGCTCTTTATTTATATTAGTATAGTAACACACATTTGCTCATATAGTACCACACATTTACACATATAGTAACACAAACGAAAGAGCAAATATGTGTTACTATTATAGTAAATGTGTGTTACTATCTTATAAAATGTTGTTATTTTACATATATTCATTTATTTTTATAGAATAAATAATTTTTCAATGTTAGAGTAAAATGTGTATTACTATAAGAACAAATATTGATTATTCACAAATATTTATATATTTTTATAGAAATAAATATTTTTTCCATATAATAACATATGTATTGGATGAAACAATGTACCTAGATTTAAATTATTTTTAAACAAAGTATTCCCCATGCAAAGCATTGCACTTTCTCTATTCAATTTTTTTTTTTTATTATTATGTATTTTTTTTAAATTTAAATAATATTAGGTAATAAATTTAAAATTCTACTTTCAATTTATGTTACTCTATGGACAAATTCATGTTACTTTGAGAGAAAATGTATGTTATTTTTAAAAAAAAAAAATACATTTTGTTCTTGTTTAACATGCATTTACTCATATAGTAACACACATTTGCTCATATAGTAACACAAACTGGAGAGCAAATATGTGTCACTATTAGAGCAAAAAAAAATTTTGATCGGTAAATGTTAGTTGTTAGTAGTTAAGTTAGTTCACCAAGTCTCCTTACACCCCATATCTCCAAGTCCAACCTTATATCTCCCATCTCCCAATTCGTTCCCAGAGGGAATCGAACCCGAGTCATTCACTCAAGTGAGGAGTCCGGTGGCCAGGTGAGCTAGCCCACCTGGTTATCACTATTAGAGCAAATGTGTGTTACTATCTTATAAGGTGTTGTTATTTTACATATATTCATTTATTTTTATAGAATAAATAATTTTTCATATAATGTAAGAGCAAAATGCATGTTACTTTAAGAATAAATATTGATTATTCACAAATATTTTATTTATTTTTATAGAAATAATAATTTTTTTTAATATAACAACATATGTATTACATGAGACAATACACCTAGACTTAAAAGGATGATGAATAAATTAAGAAATACATATTTATTATCATAAAAATATAATTTTCTCATATAGTAACACACATTTGCCCATATAGTAACACAAATTGGGAGACAAATGTGTGTTACTATTAGAGCAAATATGTGTTACTATCTTATAAAATATTGTTATTTTTACATATATTTATTTATTTTTATAGAATAAATAATTTTTCACATAATATAAGAGCAAAATGTGTGTTATTATAAAAATAAATATTAATTATTCACAAATATTTATTTATTTTTATATAAATAATTATTTTTTCATATAATAACATATGTTTTACTTGAAACAATGTACCTACATTTAAATAGATGATAAATAAATTATGAAACACATATTTATTCTCATAAAAATATATTTTGTCCTTATAGTAAGACACATTTGCTCATATTGTAACATAAATTGAAAGAGAAATAGGTGTTACTATTAGGGCAAATATGTGTTACTGTAAAATTAAATGTGTATTACTATATATAAATATTTATGTATAATATAATATTAATATATATTTTTTAATCCACATAATAACTAAAAAAAATTAAACTAAATAGGAGAGGTAATAAATATTGTATGGAATGTGAGAGATTGAGAGTGCACAGGTATTGTGTGTGTGGTGGGGCGGCTTGGGGGAGGGGTGGGGGGTTGGGGGAGCCTGGGGGTATGTATTAAGTATTTGCTGGCGGTATGCATGGAAAGTGGGGTGAGTACGCGCGTGAGTTTAGTTTTTCCATATATCTATTTTTAACAATTTCTACGGTAGAAATTTTTACACAAGTGTGCCTCTTTAATTATATTTCTCTAATCTTTAACTTTTTTTCTTTTTCTTTCATTAAATATTTTATCTTTATTTTTAATTACATTTTCCTTCCTCTAATATTTATCATCATTTGTTATTCTCTTATTATCTACTATCTTAGTCCAATAATTGTTTACATACTTTCATTTTATGTCCGTCCCACAATTATTTCTACACTCTATAAATGATAACTACAACTTTTAATTTTATTTTCACAATATTCACATGTTTACACAAAATATCATTGTTTTTACATTCATTCCAACTAATTTTATTTTTTTAATAATATAACTATACACATCATTCTACTTTCCAAAAAAATTGTGCGTTTATTGAAGTAAAAACACATTTGGAATGGAGGGAGTAATATTTATCATCCTTTATTATTCTCATATTATCTAATTGGATAGGAAGTTAAAGAAAATCTAATGTACAACTAGTTTAAGTAATAAATAGGCCCCATATGAAACTTGTTTATAATATAAAATTATTGTGACACAAATATCTTGAGTCCTCATTAGGGCATTGATCCTTGATTAGGGTCATATTTACATCAAATTCATGCTCATATTGATATGATTTTTGCTTGTTTTGATTGCAATCATAATACTAATTGCTATATAATTGATTATTGACCTATTTTGCAGAGAGTTGTGCATTTGTAGGAAAAATAAAGCAAAAAGGTGAAAAAACGAGCAAGTTTGATAAACTTCAGATTTATTAAATCAATTCAAATAGTACAAAATGATATACCTTATGAAAGAGCTTGAAGAGAGGATCGCAACGCAAAAAGAATCGAGTCAATCGGAGTTTTAGAGCTCAAGATATGAAGAAAATAAGTTTGCCCGAGCACTGCTTCTTCTTTGCTCGAGCGAAAAGTGTTCTGCCTCCGTGGTTGTCCGGTGCTCGACCAGCCAGGTCGAGCGCCTGTCTAAGCAATTTTGACATTTCATCCCATTTAATAAAGGGCAATCTTGTCATCACGTTTTGACACCTATAAATAGGCCTTAATTCAGATTTTGAAGGAGCTTTTGATCATTTTAACATTCTTAGATTAGAGGGAAGTTAATTGTTGGTGAAACTTTAATTGTAGATTTTAATTTCGCAATTACTTTCGATCCGTTCATTAGATTTTCGATCCGAGCACACCGTTAGATTTCCCATAGGATTCTCTACGTTCGTACGGTAGGATTTTGCATTTCGAGTTATGGATTGGATTTTGTCATTTGAGATAGATTGCTTGTATCTTCATTTTTCTCCAACATTGATAAGTTTTCCCATTATTTTACTATTTTTGTATTGGCTATGATTTCTTTTATCTCAGTTGTTGATTTTCCTACACAATTAGTCATGTGTTAATCCCCTTGTGCATTGGGGATATGGATATTATGGGTAATTGAATTGTTGTGCTTCCAATGCATGTATGAGTTAACTTGGTGTATGAATTCTCTAAATTGATGTATGATAGAACTCTTGGTGGATGCTTTTTTTATGTTTTGAGCTTTAATTGGGTTGGCAATATATGAGAATTGAGTTAATTCGATGATGTTCTAAATTGATAATTGTGCACACCAAGTGTTTGTGTTATGGTTTCTATGTCAATGAGAATTGCTTGAATACTAGAACAACTTAATTGGAGTATTAGGTGCTTAAGTGAGAACTTAGACACTTGATGGAGTCTTAGGACTTAATTCTTGCATCTAGTGACACTCATGAATGCTAGGAAGTATCAAGATTTCAATGGCTCCATAATTGAAGTATCTCAATGTCACATCTTCCAACACTTGCTCACTTGCATAAAGTGATAGTTAGCTTCTAAGTTTCTTGCATTAAGTAGATAGAACCAAGACTTTGCAATTTACATTTCTTAGTACATTACTTTAATAAACATATAAACATTTGCATTTCAATCATTGTTTCCCTTGGATAGATATTTTATCTTGGTCACTTGCCAAACTATACACGATCACGTGTACTTGCGTGGTGTACTCAAATTGGACAAACAATCCCACCGACCAAGGTAAACCATGATAATTATTGAGAACCCTGCCCCTATAGCTGGGTCACCGAGACTTAGAATAGAAGAACCTCGATCCCACTATGGGATCATAAGAGAATCAACACCATGGACCCTGCTATTGAAGACCCCATCCCATTGGGATGGAATCAAGAAAGAGATCTTCCAAGACAACCAAATTTGCCCATTTAAAAAAAAGAGATCAATTAGTTATAGAGATGGTACATATAAGTCATGCTTGATTAGGTAGAAGATTTAATCTTGTAAGATGATCTTTGACACTATCCATCCACAATGACATATTTTATTCAGAATAGTTAAGATCAAAATTAATGCATTGAATGTATGGATAAGACAAACTTTTAAGTCAACATTTGTGTAAAGTAGAACACTATAAATAGAGTCTCTTAAAAGCTAAAGCCAAACAAAGGATCCGAGAAAATTTTAAGCCTGAGCGTAAAAACTCATCAAATCTCTGTGCATTTATTATTTTATGTTATTCATTCATTGCTTCTAAATTACTCTCAAGCAAATTAAAAGATACATTGAATGCTAAGAATATTTGTTGCCCCAAGTATTTAAACTCAACAGAAATTAATATTATTAGATGTATACGCTAATACCATTACATGCATTTATTAGTATCATATCATTTTATATTATGATTTTTATTTACAAGTTTAATGGTATCACTAAATATATATAATGATATTAATAAATATATATAATAATATTAACTTTTTTATTATGAAACTTATCATAAGAGACTTTGTGTTATTTCATATTTTCTTTAATTGTGTAGAAGCTTTAAAAATAATCTAATTTCATGAATGAGTTGTTTTCATACTTTTTATTTTTCTTTTTAATTTTTCTTTTAATTATATTCATCTTATCTTTAATTATTTTTTGATTTTTTCTTGATAGTAGATTAAGTTTAATCAGGGTATAAAATTGTGCCATGTATTATTTTACTATGTTGCATTGACCGACTATTTATTGAGTTGATAT
This sequence comes from Prunella vulgaris, assembly GCA_026898435.1. Classification (NCBI taxonomy): domain Eukaryota; kingdom Viridiplantae; phylum Streptophyta; class Magnoliopsida; order Lamiales; family Lamiaceae; genus Prunella; species Prunella vulgaris. Next base: position 1,025,992 of record JAPKLY010000086.1, on the reverse strand, counting down.
ATTACTTTATAATTAATTTTTTAGAATTATAATTTTGATTTATTATGGAATACTTACAAACCCCCACACTTTTAACGCTCATATTTTCACACATAATTTCATATTTCAAAACACACAAAAAATAGGTTCCACCACTGAAAAAGTATTACAAAGAACCATCCACTAAATATTGTCAGACTCTATCTCTCATCTCTTTCTTTTCTGTTTTTTTTCCCTCGTTAGCCGCGCTCTCTCCTCTTTCTCCCCCTAAACGCTCTTTATGCACTCTCTCTTTTTTCTTGTTTTGTTTTTTTTGTTTTTGACAAAAACTTGTATGAATCTGAGTTCACGGTGAACTCGGTTCTTAATTATCACTGTCATGTATATGTACTATCATTGTTATATATATTCACTATCACTGTTAAAAAATCAAATATATTTTTGTAACAGTGATAATATATATGAATAACAGTGATAGTAATTACACATAACAGTGATACGAGTTCATGTGAACTCGAATTCACAAGAGACCTACTATTTTTTTCCCCTAGACTCTCTCTCTCCCCTTTTTATTTTTATTTATTTTTTGTTATTGTAGCTTGATGATGAAGTTGATTAGATCAATCAATAACACAACAAATCCACTTATTCTTTTAAGATTTTTTAATGTGACACCTTACTTTTTGTTTTGTTTTTTTTAATTTTCTACGAATTAATATTTTTTCCACTTTCTTACATTAATTTTTCAATTCAAACCTTTAGTCAGATTTTTACACATATTCAAATTTTATTTCTTTTTGTATTCAGATTGCAATTCTATTCATATTCAATATTCAGATTTTAAATTTATTAGTATTCAAAATTTTAATTCTGATATATTCAATTGATGAAAAATTTAATTAAATTGCACCGTGGGTGTGCTGCCTATAATTTGGGGCACATAACCTAAAGCCCATATACAATTATAGTCCGCTCCAAAGATGTACATTACTCTTCACTGAAAACCCTAACTTCTTCCTCCTCCCCAATTGCCGTCCCCCGTCTCTATCCCCAAAGGATACTTCCTTTGTTTCTTTTTCTGCCAAGTCAATCCCTGCTCTCTTCTCTCCCCTCCTCTCAAATCCTTGTCTCTATCTAGAGAATTGGCTGCGTCGCAGCAGATTTGAGTCAGCCGTCTAGAAAGGAGAAGGAAGTCAGTTAGGGACATAGAGTTTACCAAGATTACCACTACAGTTACAAATTAAGGGAGTCTGTAAAATTGCAGGTAAAAGAATTTTTGTTATCACTGAATGCACCCATATTAGTTTGAATATGGTTGGCTTAGCATACTTTTGGTTTTGAATTATTTTATTTAAGTTGATAAAATAATTTATTTTGATGATAGTATATTTTTTAGTTACTAAAATGTAATCTTAGTTTTTCATCTCAATTACTTGAGATGTTTGTGAATACGTCAAATAGCGGGTGAGAGATTATGTGAATTCGTAGGATAAAATAACGACCCTCAAAATTTCCTTTTCTCAAGACTATCAATATCAATCTAATGAACTTAAGTTATTTGCATTTCGAAATTTAGATCAGTTATTCAGGCCTTCTACTAACAATCGAAAGGAAGATTATCAATTTGCAGTAAGAGCCATTGTTTGGTTCGTAACATATACATGTGCCTTCTTTACTAAATTTGTTTGTTTATGTTAGAGATCCCATTTTTAGTATCCATCAAAACAAAAATTACTTTTATCCTATCAAAAAATAATGTCACCAGCTAAAATAAGTAAATTCCTAAATAAGTGTCGTGTGAAAATTCAATCGATCAAGTGTAGATCTAATTTCTATATAAATGTGATGAATGAGATGATTAACTGTCCTAATTGCTATTTAAAATTTAAAAATGTTTATGGATATAATATATGGATGTCCTATTTTGTTACCATTATGTAGATTCTTGTTATTTTCAAACTGAAGAACATAATCTTGTGAAGTTGTGAGGATTATATTATTGACATTCGTTCGAAATACGTTGGTATACCTGAACAAACAGTTTAATTGAACAGTTTAATTGAAATGATCATTTGACAGATGTGGAAGTTGAAGTTGTAACCATAATTCTCTACTCGCATAATTCTGGAAATTTAATTAGGTTTGTCTAGAGAAGGTATGCCAGATAAATTTATGATTGAGACGTAGAGACCGAACGGTCGAGTAATAAAGATGTGAATCCAATTGAATTAAAATAATAGCTATTGCCGATAATAAAGATGCCAAGGTGATGATTTTAGTGTTTCAGGTGAATTGAATTTTATAGCAAGTGACACAAAGAGTTGATTTGATGCTATAAAAGATGAAGTTTTGCCATTTGCTACAAAATTCAATTCAACCGGAACACTAGAACCATCATTCTTAACATCTTTATTATCGACACTTACTATTTTTGTTTTAATCATCTGGATTCACATCTTTATTACTCGAACGTTCGGTCTCTATGTCTTAGTCATAAATTTATCTAGCATACCTTTTCTAGATAAACCTAATTGAGTTTCTAGAATTTGACAAGAGTAGAAAGTCATGATTACAGCTTCAACTTCCACATCAGCTAAATGATCATTTCAATCCAAGTGTTTGTTTAGTATACTAACATATTTCGAACAAATGTCAATAAGGAAATCTTCACAAGATCATAATCTCCAGTTTGAATATAATAGAAATTTCTATACTTGTAACAAAATAGGAAAGTTGTATATCCATAAACATTTTTAAATTTTAAATCCCAATTAAGGCAGTTAGTCACCACATTTATCACATCTACATAAAAGTTAGATCTACATTTGATCGATTGAACTATTTCTACACTATACTTTAGAAAATAAGATATTATTGCTAGATGGGATAAAAGTATTTCATGTTATATTGGGTATTGAAAAGTGAGATCTCTAGCATAAACAAACAAACCAGTAAAGATGACACATTTATATGTTATGAACTAAGCAAATATTTGATGGCCATTATTGCACATTGATAATTTTTCTTTCGATTGTTTATAGAAGGATTGAATTTGAATCTAATTTTAAAATTTTAAGCAGGTCTAGTCCATCATTAAATCCTTCAACCCAAGTGGATTCAAAGAGAAATTCATTTTACGAAGATCGAACAAGAACTTAAACATCTGCCAAATAACTAGTTTGATTTCCGGATGCAAATATTGCAACATTAGTTCATCAAATTGATGTTAGTAGCCTCAATGAAAGAAAAGTTTAAATGCCTTTATTTTATCCCACAAATTTACATAATCTCACCCCACAGTCCCACATACTCACTAATTAAGTGTTTGTCCACAGTTTTAGTATACAAATATCTCTAAGTAGTTGACATGGGAAACTAGGAAAAACGAAAATGCGTTGCATTCTGTGACAGTGATAACAAAAATTCTCTTACCTGTGGGATGGTCATGCATCAATGCGCTCTTTTAGTAGTTAGTTTTAACATTAATGATTAGATATCGTATGACCAATACTTGAATCAACATTTTTTACCATAAAATGTACATATATACTATAAACTAGAATTATGAGTCACTTCAGGAAGTTTACGAGTGATTGAAGTTCCTTTTTTTTTTTTTAATATTTTTTTATGACATCAATGCATATGCACATGTTCATGATGGGATTGTAAAAGAAGTTCCCCACATTCCAAAACAAAGATCTTTCTATCAAGGGAGAAAGCTATGTAGGTAAGAATGTTACTGTTGAATTTATCTGTACAGAGCTTGTTATTCATTTATTCGCTATACTTTTTGAACAGAAAATAGATATAGCCGAAGCATGCTTTGTGTTCTTTCATTCAGGTGCATAAATACCTCTAAGTTTTCATCATTCTAACTATAACTCTGAGTTGCCATATCATATAAGGTTCAACTGTTTTCTTTGTTACTTATGCACCATAAGTTGAACACATATGAAGTTCAAAAACTTTGCCTTTGATTTGCTCAGTTGTTCCCAAATTGGTGTTTTGTGTGTAGGAATTATTCTGAAGATCTGGGCCATGTTTTTCATTTTTTTCTCACGGACTCTTTTAATTAGGTAGGGGACCTTGTGGGTTGTGACAGTTAGAATTACAGTGGATAGTATCAAGTTCAATTACCAACCTTTTTTGGCATGATCTTGGGAGGTTCTATTAGTTATGTGGATCAAGTCATAGGTGATGAGGGTGTTATTTTTCCAGCCCTTAGTTAATCTTTATGGATAGAAATGAACGGAGAATTAAAGATTGAGAAGAATATTTAGAATTGTGGGACAGGGTTAAGTTTAGGGTTTTACTTGTATAAGAAGTAAAAGCTGGTTTTTATATCTGAATTTGATTAGAGATTCATCTTCTGGCTGTGTAGTTTCTTCGTGTTTTCAGTAAAAATAAAGTAGATTATTTATAAGGTGTTGGGTTACTAAATTTCATCATGCATTATATGGTACAATTGTCATAGAATTTAATATTTATAGACAGTAATTCACTATATGTTAAGGTAGTTTCTTATAACTATTTGACTGATGCTTAACTTAAGTTTTAAATCCTTTTTGGTGTGGGAGAGTGTGAATATGGTCTTTGAAATTGGATCTTATAAATTTCTGTTGGGTATGTTTGGAAGGTTAGGAACGTTCTGAAAATGTGGAAGAATATTCTTCAATGAGAAAAGTTTGGTTAAAAACATCATTTATCTGGTGATGAAGCAATGATTTAGAGACCTTAAAAGTTAAAAATTGAATAGTTCAGATTCATATATTTATCACCAAACTCACTTTAGAGAAAGTTATGCTGACGGCAAATAATAAAGTAATTTTATTTTAACATACTGTATTATAATCATGTACAAATTTCTACCCACCCTAAAAAAAGAACGATTTGATGCAACACTAATACGAAAGGATACTACAAATTTCTTTCTAACAGCCTCATGCTATATTTGCCTAAACATTTCCTCCCATTTGGATTTAAATACATAGGTTGCTTTTACAATCAACATTTTGAACTATAAATATGAGGAAGCAGGTGATACATTACTATCCAAACAATGGCACTTTGAAAGAGTTAATGATGAAAACAATTTTTTATTCTTTTTTTAAGGAAAAATTACTGTTTGTTTAAGGTTTTATGCCAATGTTATATTTCAGGTTATTGAATGTAAATCCTTCAACCCAAGTGGATTTAAAGAGAAATTACTTTTACGAAAATCGAACAAGAACTTAAACATCTGCCATATAACTAGTTTGATTTACGGATGCAAATAATGCAACTTTAGTTCATCAAATTGATGTTGGTAGCCTCGGTGAAAGGAAAGTTTAAATGCCGTTATTTTATCCCACAAATTAACATAATCTCACCCCACAGTCCCACATACTCGCTAATTAAGTGTTTGTCCATAGTCTTAGTATACAAATATCTCTAAGTAGTTGACATGAGAAACTAAGAAAAACGGAAATGCGGTGCATTCAGTGAAAACAAAAATTCTCTTACATGTTGAATGGTCATGCATCAATCTGCTCTTTTAGTAGTTAGTTTTAACATTAATGATTAGATATCATATGACCAATACTTGAATCAACATTTTTTACCATAAAATTTACATATATACTATAAACTAGAATAATGAGTTACTTCAGGAAGTTTATGAGTGATTGAAGTTTTTTTTTTTTTTTTAATCTTTTTGTATGACATCAATGCATATGCACATGTTCATGATGGGATTGTAAAAGAAGTTCCCCACATTCCAAAACAGATATCTTTCTATCAAGGGAGAAAGCTATGCTGGTAGGCCCAGATCTTCAGAATAATTCCTACACACAAAACAAACAAATGAGCAAATCAAAGGTAAAGTTGTTGAACTTCACCATGTATTCAACTTATGGTGCATAAGTAAAAAAGATAACAGTTGAACCTTATATGGTATGGCAACTCAGAGTCATAGTTAGAATGATGAAAACTTAGAGATATTTAAGTAGCTGCATGAAAGAGCACAAAAGCATGCTTTGACTGTATCTATTTTCTGTTGAAAAAGTATTGCGAATAAATAAATAACAAGCTCTGTATCTAATTAGGTAGGGGACCTTGTGGGTCGTGGCAGTTAGAATTTACATTGGGTAGTACCAAGTTCAATCACCAACCGTTTTGGCATGATCTTGGGAGGTTCTATTAGTTATGTGGAGCATGTCTTAGGTGATGAGGGTGTTATTTTTCCAGCCCTTAGTTGATCTTTATGGATAGAAATGAACGGGAGAATTAAAGATTGAGAAGAATATTTAGAATTGTTTGACAGGGTTAAGTTAAGAGTTACTTGTATAAGAAGTATAAGCTGGTTTCTATATCTGAATTTGATTAGAGATTCATCTTCTGGCTGTATAGTTTCTTTGTGCTTTCAGTAAAAAATAAAGTAGATTATTTATAAGGTGTTGGGTTATTAAATTTCATCAGGCATTATATGGTACAACTGTCATAGGATTTACTAATATTTATACACAGTAATTCACTATAAGTTAAGGTAGTTTCTTATAACTATTTTACTGATGCTTAACTTAAGTTTTAAATCCTTTTTGATGTGGGAGAGTGTGAATATGGTCTTTGAAATAGGATCTTATAAATTTCTGTTGGGTATGTTTGGAAGTTTAGGAACGTTCTGATAATTTGGAAGAATATTCTTCAATGAGAAAAGTTTGGTTAAAAA
>JAPKLY010000086.1:842403-949307 GCA_026898435.1 Prunella vulgaris | reverse complement strand
TTTTTTTTTTTTTTTATAAGAAAAGAATATTTTATTGATAGGGTGGGTACAAGGAATACCCCAAAACATCAGTCTCCCATTACATAATTTTTGGGATACAAAATTCACCAAGTGACTAATCAACAACAAATTACAACCTCCATCTTTACACTAGTTATGTTCTCAACATCCTATCACGAATCTTGGATTTTTACACCATTCCTCGTACGAAAATTGATTCATTCTTCTCTCTTAGTACTATCACCGTCATGACTTATTGTCGTTATGTCTATCACTGTCATGTATTAAGGCTATCATGCAATAACTCTATTATTATCATGTATTATGACTATCACTGTCATGCAACAAAAGCTATCTTTGTCATGCACTAATATTATCACTGTCATGTTTTATTATTATCACTATCATGCAATAACAAAAGTCGCTCTATTTTGGGTGCAAATAATTTAAGCGTATTTATTTCTTCAATTGTGGGTCAACTCAATATTTAAAATTAGAACATATTGAATTAGAGTTTACAGTGAACTCAAATTCTTTAAGAGGTAAACTCAATCAAAGTTTCATTGCTTTAAAATCCATCTAGTCAATAAACTTTTTTTTTTTTTAAATAAGATTCATGTGAAACTTATTCATTATATTAAACTTAATTATAATATAAGATGTAATTATTGATTCTACAAGATCTACTTTCTAATATTACAAAGTAAAAAATATTATGGTATCAATAGATTTGACTAATGATGTCAATAACTATCTCTTATGATATGAGTAACTTTTCATATTATAACATTTGTTCATGAAATTTTTTAAGCTATCAATAACCTAATTTGAATATGCATTTGGGTTCAATCTTATAAATTATATATACTCCTTCAATTTTACGATAAATTTTTCATCTTCTCTTTGACGGTAATATGTTTACCACATCTTTTTTAAAATTTGCATACTTTACTATATTAAATAATTATTCATACACTTTATTTTATTTACATAAATTATCACTATTTTTTTATTATTCATACACTTCACTTTATTTCTTTTCTTTAATCACACCATTTGTATTAAACTTTATTTTAGTAATACATTAATACTCTCGTTAATATTCGTGCAAATTATTAATGTAAAATTTATTGAGGGTTATAGGGAGTATTGAGTGAGTATATCAATCTTATATATTTTACTTTCTCTGCTCAACAAAATTTGCAAGAGGTGAGAGTCAAACATTTAAGTGAAAGGAATAAAATTTTGGGGTAACTTGGTAAAATTTTATGTATTAACTAAAAAAAAGTTAATAGAATTGAAAATAATGTGGACACAAAAATATGATATTTTGTGTAAATGGCAAATGTATATATATATATATATATATATACTGTTTGTTCTTGTTGATTCTGATTTTGATGTGAAGACATATTTTCTTTGTGTCAGTTTGTGAAAAAGAAAGAAAATACTAAAAGTATATCAGATTGATTCTGATATAAACAAACAAAGGTTTTGTTCTTGGGATAAAAATAGAGTTAGTAAATTTTTAACCATAGTGATGTTACACAGAATATTGGCAAATTCAGTGTAACACTTAATCACTTAAAGAACAGATAAGAACAATAGAAGACTCTGACTCTATTTTGCAAGGTTGAGTTAATTTTTCATAGACTATATAATAGTCTATGATGTCGTTAGGGCGAAACAATACACTATTAAGATAATGAATACAAACAAGAAACAGCTTGACCTTAGTTGAATCTTAAGTGATAACATGTAAAATACTCTTGTCTAAAATGATCTATCGAGGAATGCTAAAGAAACTCTATCTACTAGCATCTGTATAGACATCGAGAAACAATGACCCTACTAGTCTGGATGCACTAAACGCTCAATAGCTAGTACTCGATTGAATTTGTCATTTGGTGGTTGAAGTGTCATCTCTATTTATAAATGGTTGTAGACATGCAGCCTCTATTCTTAGATCATTTGAGAATGATCTAGAATATCTTCAAGAAACTGTCAAATAATCGTCAGTGTTGTACTTTTGTTAACCGCCAGTGTTTCAACATTGGATGCAACATCATGACTCGGTTAGAATGACAGTTATTCTCTCTCTCACGACCTGCAACCACATGATCTAGAATTCTCCTCTTTATTCTTCAACGTGGTAAATCCTTCTGGAATCCTTCTAGAGTATTGGAGAATGATCTTAATCATCAAACCTACAGTCATGATCAACAATATTGAGAGCAACGTCATTAAGTGCAACATTGATAATAAAAACAGTAACACTTGAAAGAAATGTATTAAATTATTAATGTTATGTCAGTCAAAGTAATATTGGTGGTAACACCAACATCAACATATATTGTGAAGGTGGAGTTTATGAAATAATTTTTTTTTAAAAATTTGTAAATAATAATAGGACGTTATGAATAAAAAAAGAATTGCAAATGATAGTGGGAAGAAGAAAGTATTGAGTAAGTGTCGGTTGCTCCACATAGCTGATGTACCATAAATACCTTTTAATTAAAATAATTAATATTACTAAGTGAAAGTAAATAAGACATAATAAATTAAAAGACATTGACCTATCAAACTTTGTTTCGAAAGACTCATGAATTAATTTTTATTCTAAAAAGTACTTAAACTATACCATTATTATTTTATTTGGTTAGTCTTGTATATATTAGGTGCACCGTGCAACTTAAGTGCATTTTTAAAAAAGGGTAAAGATATGTGTCCAAATTCTGCACGTGCAGAATCTTAAAATAATTAAAAATTAAAAATTAATTATACAATTACAATATTATCCCTAATTATGATTTAGCTCCTAGATATACGTAGGCTCTTCTTCTAATAATATCAGTTGTATATTTAATGTCTTAATATTCTAAATTACATCATTACAAATAAAATAATAATATTAATTAATGCTAACTTACACATATTTTAATGGTGAATATGCTTACGTGCAAAAAGTTAACTTTTTAAAATAAAATAATTAATACCAACGGCTATATCTTCAAACGGTACATTTTCAAATTTTCCAATTTTTATTTCACGTTTGCATGCATGATAAATTCAAACATAAAAAAAGAAAAAGAAAAGAAAGACAAATTCTATGTCAAATTACCAATACAACAATGTCTAGAGGAGCATCTTCTTCATTAATTTGTGATATATTTGGAGAAGATTTTGACGATGATGAACATGCATCTATTTCTGTCGGGGGATCGAGAGAAAATATAGTGGATGATACAAACGACAGTGGAGATGCATCCATTCCTGCGTGAGATTCGGGAGGAAATAGAGTAGAGGATATAAATGTGATTGGACCTGATATGCAGTTTGCTAGCATTGATAGTTTATTTTTTGCATATCAAGAACATGCAAAAAATAGAGGTTTTAGTGTAGTAAAAAGGACGATTGATCATAGATATGGACATATGATATGTGATAGGTCGGGAAACACTAAGGCACAAAAATCTTTTAAGAGAGTCAATTGCAAAGCGCGATTGAATTGCAAAAAATTACCTGATGGTACTTGGATTGTTACATCTATGGTGAATGAACACAAATCATGAAATTGATCCTGTTTTTTCAACATTAATGTCTGCTCATAGGCATGAGAATGTAAACCTGAAAAGACAATTGGAAGCAAATGACATGGCAGGTTTGAGGCCATGTAAAAGTATACGATTATGTGAAGTACAAAATGGTGGACTTGAAAATTTAGGTTGCCTCGCTAAAGACTGCAGGAATTTCATTGAGAAGAGAAGAAGATTAAGACTAGGTGAAGGGGATGCTGAAGCACTTCGGAAGATGTTTGCAAGAGCTCAATTAAAGGATAGGGATTTCTTTTATTTGATGGATATTGATTCTGGTGGTAGATTATGCAACGTATTGTTGATTCATCCAAGAAGCAGAGCTGCATATGAAGAATTTCACGATGCTGTGAGTTTTGACACAACATACCTGGTGAATAGGTATGTAAATTTTTTATTTTATGTGCATCTAATATTTTTATAATATATATAGGGTGGTTATATCATATAATATGTAAGTTTAAATTATATATAAGATGATTTAAATTATATGATACACACGTCATATTTTTTTTATTTACCAAGTCAGCATCCAGTTCCTCCTTTTATGTATCAACTTTGATTTCTAATTTTTAAACATTTTTTTCAAATTTTAATATATTATATATAATATATATATATACACGTATAATTCGTCAATTTTTTTTCACACGTCAATTTTTTTTTTCAAATTTGATACACGGTCAAATTGATCCCAAAAAAAAAAAAAAAACGATCAGACTTTTAAAAAAAAAAAAATTATTATCCTATATCATTGATCTCATGATCACTCCTCCACGTAGTTGAGATAATATTAGTTAGTGGCATAGTGGAGAATAATAAATTTAACTAATTATATTAATAGTTTAATTAATTATTTATATAATTTAATTAATAAATTATAATTAGTTTAATAAATTTAATATATCATGTTTGGACGGTTTTTTCATATCACGGTTTTTTCTCCGCACGTAACTACTATATATATAACTGCTTTGATTTCAAAATTTTAATTACGTGTATTACACATGCTTTAATTACATATATTTCAAATTTTTAATTATGTGTATATAACCAAGTCAACATCCAATTTTTTCTCCACATGTAACTACTATATATATTTTTTTACTATTTTTTCCTTATTTTTTAATTATATGTATTTTTTTAAAATATAAACACGTTAGGATATAAACATAATTTGCTATATTTTTTTAAAATATAAACATAATTAGGATAGACCTAACGTGTTTTTAAAATAATGTGTTTTGTTTACACACGTATCATACATTATCTCTCTAGCCAACATACGTAATTAATATACGTTTTTTTATATAAACAAAAATACGTAATTAATATACAAAAATACGTAAATTTTCCTGTGACCACAAAAATACGTAATTCTTTTCAATATAAACACGTAATTTTTTTTATTTTTTTAAACACGTTAACATGTATACATGCATTGGTAATTAATTTATTTGTTTAACTTCGTTCAATAGGTACAAAATGCATTTTGCATCAATTGTTGGCATTAATAATCATGGACATTCGATCTTGTTAGGATGTGCCTTAATGACTCATGAAGATGCAGGATCTTTTAAATGACTTTTTTCTAATTGGCTACAAGCAATGAATAATGTTCACCCTATTGCCATAATTACGGACCAGGATGAAAGCATCAAGATAGCAATAAGAGAGTTGATGTCCAACACTATCCATAGGTTCTGTATATGGCTTATTTTGTCTAAGTTGCCACAAAAATTTAGAGGGGTCGAGGACTTCCACAAATGCAGTACTGAATTCAAAGACATTGTGTACGACAGTCTTACCATCCAGACATTTGAGATGAAGTGGGCTGAATTTTTGGGAAAATATGGTATGGAAAATAATGAGTAGTTGAGAAACTTGTACAATGAAAGAGAAAGTTGGGTTCCAGTTTACTTGCACCACACGTTTTGGGCTGGGATGCTTTCTACACAACAAAGTGAGGGGATGCATGCATATTTTGATGATTTTGTTCACTCTAGGAGCACTCTCAAACAGTTTATGGAACAGTATGATATTGCTATGGGTAATAAGATTCAGAAGGAATTTTTGGCTGACTTTCAATCCAAGAACAAAGTCATGAAATGCATGACTGAATTTGGTTGGGCGAAGCAATTCCAAAAGGCATATACTAATTCAATTTTTTACCTCATGCAAGAAGAAATGAGACGCATGTTCTGTTGTCATGTTGTTCCCCCAAATGAGGGCGAGACACTTGAAGATTTGAGAGATGATGAAATTGAAAATATCAGTGTTTTGGAGAGAAGCATAATGAATAATTTCTTCCATAAAGAATTCACTTATACGGTTACATGGAGACTGAATGGAGCTTACATTAATTGCAATTAATTGTAGAAGATATGAATTCAAAGGAATAATGTGCTGTCACATTATGCAGGTGTTGTCGCACAAGAGCATACAAACGGTGAATGAAAGATATATTTTACGTAGGTGGAGAAAAGATGTGTACAGAAGACATTCTAGTGTTTTTTTTTGCAGGAAGTTATCCTCACATGACCGAAGAATACAAAAAATTTCAAGAGGTTGAAAAACACCTTCAGGAGTGTACGGATTTGGCAATGAAAACTCTGGAGAAAATGGAATTTATCAAGGAAAAATGCATTGAGATGAAAAATGAACTTCCAAATTGGATCTCTCCGAACACTAATAATGTTAGTCCCTCTGTGAGAATTTCACAAGATACAGTAGTTGATGTTGAAGGTGCACCAGTATTAGATCCGGCAATTGCAGTAACAAAAGGAAGACCGAGAGAGAATCGTTTTATGTCATCTTTAGAGATAGGTGTTAGAGCTCATAGAGGTTCAAGGGGTCGAGGTAGAGGTTCAAGGGGTGGTAGAGGTCGGGGCACTAGAGGAGGATCAAGGGGTCGAAGGGCACAAGGGATCAATGATAACACATTGCCGTTTGACTTGAATGATGATATTTTTGAATCACAAGTAGTTTGAATTTTTAATTTTATCATGTAAACCTAATTTAAACTTACATTTAAGTAGTATTAACATTAGTACTAGTGTTCATTCTAACGAATTTTAATCTTTCCATCAAATTTCGTATCTTCTGAAATTTCGTAACTTTTCTTGTTTTTTTTTTACGTACTTTTTTTATAAAAAAGTATACTTAACTCTATCAAATTTAATCAAAAGTATCTCTAATCAAACAAATTTTAATTTAACGAATTTTAATCAAACATATTATTTGAAAAGTTTATATTTAACGGTGTAACTTTTCAGTAATAATACATATAACTTTTTAGTAATAAATTGTGTAACTTTTCAAAAATACACTTGAGTTTCACGGTGCAAAAGAGACTTACTCTCTCATAAAACTTTCTTTTTTTTATTTAATAAAATTTTAAAGTATATAATTCGTTATATCCTTTTTACAGTGTGTAAGATATAAACTTCCTTTTTTTAAAAAAATAATGGGTTAGTCACTCTTAGGTATTATACTCCCTTAATTTTCATCCTAAAGACACACCCAAAAAAAAAAAATTACTTTGCACCACGAAAAGTACATAACTACTACCTAAAGTGCCCCTATTCTTGAAAAAGTTGGGGTGATGGGGGTGTAACCCCACTGACACGTTTAGATCTAATAAATAAGTCAAGAACCTTTCAAATTTCATTCAACCCCTCTCCATATTCTCTCTCCTCCCACCTCTCTCATCTCTCCTCAGATTTGGCGACGACATATTCTCTCTCCTCCCACCTCTCTCATCTCTCCTCAGAATTGGCGACGGCCGTCTAGCTTCAATTTTTCGGTTGCGAAGACAGTGAAATGAGGGCGGTTTCCGGCGTTGGGAGAAATAAGGTCGATGCAGTGGAGAGTGTGTTGGTCTGCCGCCCACTCGCCATCGATCTATACCACCGAATCCAATCTTGTCGAAGTGCTTCGTCGTCGAGTAGGTGGGGGTGGATGCGCCGATCTATGAGTCCAAGCCCGGGAACCACCGATCTATGAGAGAAACCACCGGAAATAAAGCCCAGATCCAAGCCTCGATCTATGAGAGGAATCGTGATCTCTAAGTGTGGCGTTGAATATTTTTAATAGTTTCTGGATTTGTGTTTGTAGATCGGCTTTTCTCTTTCCGGCGTCTTCCTCGGTTGCGGTCGAGCCTCTGTATGGCTTGTTTGACTGGTGCTGCCTCTGCTTTCATTTCTACATCTCTATGCTTGATGAGGACGTTGGAAAAGCTGTGCAGTAACCATATTTCCATTAATTCGGGGACTTGGAATTCATTCCAATAGTGGATATCTTTGAACCTCTTATTTGCATAAACAGATGAGATATTTTATGCCCTTTTTAGGTAACCAACTATTTTTAGTTTTGTTTGGTTTAATTTTAGATAGAATCTTGTAAAAAAATGGAGTTGCTGGCTCTAGGTTTAGGATAATTGTCAGGAAATGAGCAATGACCAGGTATTTTTCACTTAGATTAGTGTGATGAGTTTCAGTCATGTTTTTCTTCAACGGAGATATTATTGTATCCTTTGAAAATTTTATCATACTCTGTTTTTATTCTTTTTTCATTCTTTCACATTACATATACTTTACTTTTTTTGGTAACTTGTAACTAATTTAAAATTGAACTTATCAATTATTTTATTTGAATTTTTATTCATTTTTTTTGTACTTTTAAAATTGCTGTGAAAATTAATGTAATTTATTTTTTTACTTATATTGCTAAATAATAAAAATTGTTGATTAATGAAATTGAACTTGATAAATTGCAATTGAACTTACCATATATTTGATTTGAACTTTTACTTATTCTTTTACACTTATGAATTTAATGCAAATCATTTTTTTTATATTACAGAAAAAGTAAAAATTATTGGAACACAATTATAATTGAACTTTATCAATCAAAATATTTGAACTGTGTTTACAAACAATTGAACGTTTATTTTATTTTTGGAACTTATGAATATTTCGTACAGTCAACATTATGAAATGTGAATTGTGAGTTGCAGGTATAAAAGCTTCTGATAGATTTTTTTTTTTAATTTGAATTAAGACAAGACATTGTACGTACTACAAAGGCAGGGATGAGGGGTGGTGTGTCTGACAGAGGGTGGTGTGGGGGACCCTATAAGAAATAGGATATTGGGCTGAGAGTAATTTTTTTAAAAGCTGTGATCTGAGAGAAAAATTTGTTGAAGTATAGTACCCCACAGACAATTTCCCAAAAATAATCTTAATACCATTAAAATAGATTGATTTGTCGTATATTAATGAAAAAATTATATGACTAATCAAATTCATTAGTTTTCATTATCAATGGTCTAGTAAAACAAGAATTATATATTTAAAAAAATTAAACAGAAAAAATTATAAATAATTTGAAACTAAAGTTAATAGTTTATGAGTTTCTTAATACATTATCCAACAACTAATATTGACCAACACAGTTATTAACTGAAAATAACAAAATATGATTATGTCACTCCTATTTCATGGGACAATATTATAATTTTCTCTTATATATACTTTGAAACTAAAATAAAAAGAGATTATTACATATTGGTGCTACCTTTATTCATCAATCACATTTTAGTATTACACCTTTTTTAAAATACAAATTGATTCAACAAAAAATACAAAACAGATCAGAAGTGGAGCCCACCCACATAAAATTGTCAGCAACCACACCCACCCTATCATAACTCACTTACCACTCTCTCTCCTATATTATCGATTCCATCAGAATTTTTTGAAATTTAAATGGAAATCTCTCTCTATCGTTCTCCCTCTCACTCTCTCTCTCTCCTTCGTTCTCCACCATTAGATCGACAGCGAATCGGGCAGCTAGCACGACCATGAAAAAGTCTCGACAACGAAGGTGATGGTGGATCCACGACCATGGCGTAGACAACGACTAACTCTCTCATTTTTACAGGTTTTTCTTATTTTGATTTTCTTTTCTGAAACTTAGGTTTTAGATTTTTTTTTTGCTTGAACTGGATTTTTTCTTAAACATGGGTTTCCGATTTTTTTTTTTTACGGATGGGTTTCTGATTTTTTGATTTCCCAATGTTAGGGTTTAAACTGAAATTTTAATTTTGTGGTGGATTTTCAAATCTGTGGTAGGTTTATCTTATAAATCTGGTTAAATCTCAAGATTTATCTTTTAATTCTTAAACATTATATAAAGATTCTTATTTTTATTTACCTCCTGAAGACATTAATTTGTCGTAGATTTGAGATTTAGGAAAGAAAAGGTATCATGTGTGTTTTTGTGTGAGTGGTGTGTGTTTGCATTGTGAGTGACGTGTGTGTGTTTGCATTGTGAGTGGTGTGTGAGATTTAGTCAATTAATGACGTGTGTTTTTGCATTGTGAGCGGTGTGAGAGTGGTGTGTGTTAATATACATGTTTTTTGTTGTAACATTTGTGTGTTTGTTGCAGATTCTGGCGGCTTGCTTCTTGCAAATGCAGATTCAGGTTGAAAACAGGTTTATTTGAAGATGAAGATTATATTTTTTTTATGCTATTGTGTATGTATTTCTAAATGTGTAAATTAATAATATTTTTGTATTTTTTTTTAATTTGAATTTTTTGTATGATCAAATTTGTGCATTTCTCAAACTTGTGCATATTCGAACCAGTGCATGTAACAAAAATAACCAATAAACATGTGCATTTAAAAAAAAAATTGTGCATCTAGAAAAAAAATATGTGCATCTAAAAAAAAATGTCAGATCTGTGCATGTAAAAAAATTTGTGCATGTGGGCTGTGCATTTTGCGGCTGTTCCAAATCGGGTGGGCCCCACAAAAAGTGACAGCTGAAACTTGTCAAATCACTGCAGCCTGCAGGCTGTGCAAACTACCCTATAACCTACTTTTGAACCAAAATGTAATTTTTAAAAAGGCTAAAACCAAATTGCAATACTCATTAATTATACAATTGGACCAATATGTAATGGACCCAAATAAAAAATCAGGAGTACATACTGATGTTAAATAAAAGGGACTGTCTGTAAATCGTTTTACTGTAAAATTAATGTATAATAAATAATTACTCCCTCTGTCCCACTATATGTTGCTCATTTTGTCATTTTCGTCCGTCCCACTATAAGTTGCTCATTTTGTCATTTTCGTCTGTCCCACTATATGTTGCTCATTTGTTTTTTAACCTTTTCAGGAAACTACTATTCACTTATTTATTATTACTTTCAATACTTTTTGCACTATTCCAATTACTTTTTCACTTTTCTCCATCACATCACATGTACTATATCAATATTTTTATACCATTCTTAATATTAGTACCAAAAGTTGTGAGCAACTTATAGAGGAACAGAGAGAGTAATCTTTTTAATTAAATAATCATATGTGTTGATAGAATTTCTTAATCGTTGTTCGTTATGTGGTTTTATATCGGATTAATTCTACCAAACAATAATCTTATGATTTTGTGTTCTTGGGGATGGAGGATGATATATAGAGAGAGAGAATTGAGTTTAGAGAGAGAAAGTGTAATGTAGGAAATGTATTAGAATTAGAATTATCTTCTAATAGTTACAAGAGAGGTCTTATTTATAGGTGCGCGGGTGTGGGACGGCACCTTACGAGCCTATTTGGCTTCCGGTGTTAACGAAGGTCTGTAACCTTTGTCCTGGTCCCTCACACTGCTCCCTACATCGTGCCTCGTCCTACTACAATGCCTTAGACTAGATGGGCCTCGTTAAAAACCTCGTCGTAAACCATCCTTGTGGATAAACCGGACGGAGGGAAAAAGAGCGCACCATCGGGGTCCTAATGACTAATAGGCGAGCTCGTGGGCGAGCTCTGATATCAACACTTGGGCGAGCTCTGACGCCTTGGTACTCTCGGCATTGTATAACGGGTGATGTCTTGGAGGTCGACACCCTGGATGTCTGAGGTGTGTTCGGCACCCTGGCGAGCTCATCGGCGACCTCCCAGGTGTTGGGCCTCCTGATCCCCTGAATTGCCTCGGGTAGCTCGCCCATCAACAATTGCCCCCCAGCTCGCCTACATCATGACTCAAGGCATGTGCAGGCGAGCTGGCATGCGAGCTCTCGGGCGAGCTTCTACGAGGCATCGTGCACGTCTTTATAGGTGTCGTTTCCCGCGCTCATAATGACAACTTTTCAACTTCCTTGCAAAAAGGTCCCTGGTCTTTAAGGAAATTCGAGCTCGCGCCCCATGTCTATAAATAGGCGAAACTAAGATCATTTCTCACGTTGCTTCTTCACTTCTCCGAGCGCATTTCTGGCGATTGTTCCCTTGCTCCCGACGTGTCTCCGAGCACTCCCCAAGGTAGAAATCCAGATTTTCCTTTTTTTTTTCTTTTAAGTTCTTTTCGAATTTTTGGTCGTTTCTTGGAATTGAAAACCAAACCTCTCCGGCGACGCCTCTACCATGTCTGAGAACTCCTCGAGCCGCACTGTTTCAAACTGTGATTTGGGAAATGAACCAATGACAGATGACCGTCCAAGCCCTCGAGCGACACCTGTGGTTATCTCCTCGGGATCTGGGGTGAGCTCTGAAACTCTCCCGGACAGTGGCGAGCTCCTAGGGTCAGTTCGTTCTGACTCTGGCGAGCGGGCTACTAACTCTGGCGAGCAATCCCCGCTCCGCGAGCTCTGGGACTACTCTGAGCGAGCTTCGGGAGGAGCCGCGGCCCCGGACGAAGATGAGGTCGCCGAGACCGAAACTCAAGAGGAGGTCGCCGAGGCCGGGGCCGGCGACATTGCTAGCGAGCTAGCCCGCGAGGTCGATCAGGAGGTCGGTGAGGATATGGGGACGGAGGTCACCTACGAATATCTCCGTTTTATTGACTTTCCCTTCCCCAAACTTCCGAAATACCAAATCCCCACCGACGTCGTGCATGACTTCGACTGGAGGGAGTACGTGAGGGCCCACGAGGCGAGCTTCCCTTTGCCCCAGCGAGCTCTAATCCGCAAGGCCGCTGGCGAGTCCGACCTCAAGGCAAACGGGGTGGAGAGCATCGTCAGCGAGTATGCCCTCTCGGACATTCGGAAGCTGTTCCGCATTCCGTTAGATATCTTCATATACGCCGCTGAGGAGAAAGAACGAGCCGACCTCCCTCCTGCCGGGCTCACAGCTATTAATTATCACACTTTGAAGGCCGGGCTCACTCTGCCCCTGCACCCCATCGTCGGGCAGCTTCTGGCGGACACGAACCTCGCCATTACACAGCTCACTTCGAACGCATGGAGTAACTTGTTGGCAGCTCTGACAGTCTTTGGCCTCGAGGGCTATGAAAATCGACTAAACACGGTGGAGATCCGCGAGCTCTTCAACATTATCCGGCAAGTTAGGGAGGGGAAAGGGTACTACTCTTTCCAAGCTCGCCCGGGGGACAAATTCTTGGGCGACCTCCCAAATAAAATCCGAGACTGGAAAGAGTAGTTCTTCTTTATTGGAGGAGACTGGCAAGCTTCTAATGGCGGCGGAGGGCGCATCCCTACTCCCGAGAATTATGGGGAGGCGAGCTGTAGGTGGCGTACTTTAGTGTGTGTGCTTTGGATTAGATTTCTAATCTAATCTACCTTTTTGCAGGTTTGAAGTGTCACGGGTCGAGCCGTGGGAAACCGGAGATTTCGGTCGGCTTTGAGTTTGTGCGGACAGTGTGTTGCCTGCGAGAAAAGAAAGATCGCGAGGTTGAGCATTTGTACCAACACCATTGCCGCAGGCTCGCCGGCCTCATCACCTCGCCACACCACCTCGTTGCTCAAGGTTTTAATTTTTCCAATTCCGGAGGCTACATAGCTTGCCATCTCGTATATTGAGCTCGCCGGATTGCTAATCACCTGTCTTGCAGGTACGGGTCCCGCTGTCGAGCTCCCTCCCATTGAAGTTCCTGAAGCTTACCACTTTTTAGCTCGACAGCTGAAAATGGGCAAACCTCGCCCGGGAAAGGAAGGCATCCCCTCAGGAGCCGTTCTGGACGCAACGAAAAAGCTAGAGCTCGCCAAAGCTGCTGATAAAGCTGGGGGCTCTGGCTCACAGAGGACCTCGGCGCCTCCCCCAACAAAGGAGAAGGTCGCTGGAACCAAGAAAGGGGTGGGCCGAGGTTCCAACCTTGAACGGGGTACCCAGCCCCCTGCACCCCACCAGACGAAGCGGGCTCTCCACCGGGGAGATGGTTCACGAGTGAGTGAGGAAGAAGCTCGCTCCAACAAGCGGGCCAGGGCTGAGGGTGGCTCCGTCGAGCATAGCGGCCGAGGCGGCTCTGGATCGACTCAAGCGGGGTCAGGGCGAGCTCTCGTGACCCATTCTTCACAAGCGCCTCCAACTCCTCAGAGCGTGCCCCCGCCGTCTCCCTACGGGGTCCTTATCTGGGATGACACCCTCCTCGGGCTAAACCCTGATAGGTTTGGGTAAGTGGGCGAGCTCTTTTTGAAGTTGGAAGCCATTGTAACTTTCACGATTTTTGCTAACTGATTCGAGCATGTGTAGGTATACTCCCGCCGAGCTCCCGCTGCGACCCGAGTCTCTTCACACCGTCGAGCGGTGCAAGGCCCTGAGCTCGCCGAGGGATCTTCCGGAGGGGTCAGCTCGCCGGATATTCACCGAGGCCCCAAAGTACCTCTCCGCCTCGGAGCTCGCTATGATTGAGAGGCAAAAGCCCACCGACAAGGCGAGGTTGGCGATGCACTACGCTTGTGCAGCAATGGCGGCGGCCCAGCTCGTCACTGATGAAATTACAGCAGCGGATAAAGCTCGCCACGACGCGAGGAAGGCGCTCAACAAGGTGGGCGATGAGCGGAAGAGGGCCCTCGAAGAGCTCGCGAGGATGGAGAACAAGGCGAAGGCTTCACTAGAGGCAGAGCAGCTCGTCGTTAAAAAGGCGGAGAAGCTCCAGGACGACCTCCGCCAACAGCAGGCCGAGCTTGAGCGAGCCCGCCAGCAGATTGCTTCCAAAGACAAAGAGCTCGCCCTTGTTCAGGAGGAGGTCAAGATTCTCCGGGATCAAAGCCGGGGAAACTTGGAGGAATGCATGAAGTTGCGGGAGGAGGTCGCCTCGAAAGCTTTAGAGGTCGCCGAGCTCAGGGGCCACTCAGAGGCCGCCATCACACCTGAGGCACTGGAGCTCGCCGAGGTGATCGCCACTGACAAGGGCTATGTCCTTTGTTTTGCTGAAGCTATCCGCTCCTTCCAGTAGGCGCGGATCAACAATGATAGCGAGTGGGAGGCCCTTATCAGTAAGTTTGAGGACTGTCTTGAGAAGTCTACGATCCCCCCCGGCACGGAGCTGAACATCGGGGACCTCGCTGGATACGGGATCAATCTTGACGCTGCTCGTCAAAAGTTCAACATCATCCAGACGAAGCAGGTCTTGACCGCCGACCTTGTCCAGGAAGCCGAGGATACCGAGAGGGGTGCTGGAGGCGAGGTCCCGCCGACGATGGAGCAGATGCAAGAGGCCCTCGGGGATGTGATGCTTACCATCAGTGAGCTCGACGCCAGCGGGCTCACTGGGAATATCACTTCTGAGACCGAGCTCGCTCTCCCTTCCGGCCCTATCGCCCCTGTCTCCGGCGAGGCCCCTCCTGATGCCCCTCCTGCTGCCCCGGATGCTTGAGCTTTTTCTCGCTTACTTAGATTAGCCTTTTTATTTCCTAACTTGTGGTAGGTCGCCAGGCTCCATAGCTCGCCTAGAAGGAGCTCTATTTTTGTAGTCTTTTGTTTTGGTTTAAGTAGATATAGCTCGCCGGGCACGTGCAGCTCGCCCAGAATGAGCTTTTTGTAGTTCAAAGATGGCCAGCTGGTCGGCCTTTGTGGCCAGCACTGCTACTCATACTTAGGTTTTTTCAAGTATATTTTTGACTTGAAAATTTCTTAAGTATCTTTTGAATATAAGTCGATCATTTTTTGTCCAACTCTTTTCACTTACGTCTTTGCGCTTTTATGTTATAATTTTTAAATAGCTCGTTCTTGTTTATTTTTCTGGTACATAACTGTTCGTCTTATTCTACTTTGAGAAGTAAATCGTTCGTTTTACGTCACTTACGACTACGAATTGTATCTCTGTCTTGAGAGTGCATATTCTTCATCTTACGCCACTTAGGGCCGCGAATCGCTCGTCTTAGACCACTTAGGGCAGCGAACTGCACTTCGATTGATTCACGTTGGGCCATTGGGTTGCATGAACCTTGCCTTAGACGTTTTTCGTCTTTTTCACGAATTTTTCTAACTTATGGCAGTAGGTGCTTAGCAACCCTTTAAGAAGGGTACCTTCACGACCTTGGGCACTTTGGCCTTTGCCTCAGAGCTATTTAATTACAATGTTTGGGACCTCGGTCCTTGCGCATCGCGGATTTTCGAGTATGTGGGCGAGCTGGGATTGACGAGCTCCCTGAGCAGTGGGCGACCTGATGCAGCTCGCCTGGTTGGAGAGCTGCACAGGTCCAAACACTTGGGAATTTTTCTGAACTTCTCTGACTTTACAAATTTTCTGATTTTTGTAGCAACGTAATTTACAGTGGTTGGCATCAGCATTAATGATGCGAACCTTCGACTAGTCTATTACAGAATTCTAGTCTATTGGTAGAACTTTTTCATGTGGGCCGCACTCCAGGTGTATGACGAGGCGTTGCCTTCTGCGTCTTCTAGATCATAAGTGTCGTTTGGCCAGGCTGCTGTGACCCGAAACGGTCCTTCCCAGTTTGAACCGAATACACCCGGTGGGGCCATCAATTTCTTTTTCAACACCAGGTCTCCGACCTTGAATTTTCGGTCTCGGACCTGGGAGTTGTAGTATTTTTCTGCTCTGCGCTTGTAGGTGGCGTTCTTCATTTCTGACGAAGCTCTGGTCTCTTCGATCAGATCCTTCTCTACTGCCAAGGCTTCGTCATTCTTTTCTTCATCATATCCTACTACCTTTCAAGTCTTGTTCTGGACTTCGATCGGGACCACGGCTTCAGTCCCGAAAGCTAGGGCAAACGGGGTCTCTCCGGTGCTGGCCCTATAGGAAGTTCTATAAGACCATAGGACCTCCGGGAGTTCGTCTGCCCAGTTCCCTTTCTTCTCTTTGAGGCGGAGCTTTAATATGTGTTTCAGGATTTTGTTCACCGCCTCGACCTGGCCGTTCAACTGTGGATGGTACGGAGTTGAGTAGTGCTTCTTGATGTTCCATGAACTGCAGAAGTCTCTCAACTTTTGACCGTTGAACTGCCTTCCATTGTCCGTGATGATCGACTGCGGAAGTCCGAATCTGCAGATCAGGTTTTTCCAGATGAAGCCGATCATCCTTTCTTGGGTTATAGTTGTGAGAGCTTCGGCCTCAGCCCACTTAGTGTAGTAGTCTACTGCTACAACAACAAACTTTACACCGCCTCTACCAGGTGGAAATGGGCCGATCAAGTCGATTCCCCATTTCGCGAAAGGCCATGGGCTGAAAACCGACTTCAGCTGGTTGGCTGGGGAGTAGATGTTAGGTGCAAAAAGTTGGCACTTTCGGCACCTTCGAGCGAAGCTGAGGGCATCCTTGTGAAGAGTGGGCCAGTAGTAGCCCTGCCTGACCGTCTTATATGCCAATGTTTGCCCCCCAGCGTGACTCCCACAAATCCCTTCGTGAATTTTTTCTAACACTTCAGACCCCTGTTTCTTAGTTAGGCACTTAAGTAGGGGTAGAGAGAATCCACGTTTGTAGAGTTGGCCATCCAGCAGCGTATATCTGGCAACTTGCTTTACTAGCCAGCTAGCTTCCCAGGTGTCCATGGGGGTTGTTCCGTCTGTTAAATATTTTTGGATTGGAGTGCACCAATCTTCACCATCTTCACTATCCTGCTGTCCCCCACTCGAGGTTTGGTTTACTTTGTAATCGAGCATCGAGGGGTTTTTCAGTGGGGTGATCACAACCTCCGTGAATTCAGCTTCGCCGTTGCTAGTAGCTAGCCGGGCTAGAGCATATGCTTGTGTGTTTTCTAGCTGCGGTATCTGATTGATGTAAACCTGCGTAAACATCGAGATCAGATGTGCGGCTATCTTCTGGTAGGTCATCATCTGCTGGTCTTTTGCTTCATACTCCCCCCCGGACTTGGGATATTATTAGCTGGGAATCTCCGAAAACTTGAAGATTGGTTGCCCCCACAGCTAATGATAGTCTAAGTCCAGCTATCAACGCTTCATACTCCACCTCGTTGTTTGTAGCTCGAAAGTCAAACTGGATTGCGGAGGTGAAGACTTGCCTGTCCGGGCTGATTAGGACCACGCCGGCGCCTGCTGCTACTCTGGTTGATGATCCGTCAACATAGAGATGCCACGGAGCTACACGCCCCCTCGTCGGATCTTGTGGGAAAGTTAGCTCGACAATGAAGTCAGCAAGTGCTTGTCCCTTGATCGTTGTTCGTGGTGCGTAAGTTATACCGTATTGGCTGATCTCTAGTGACCATTTCAGCAGGCGTTCGGCGGTGTCTGGGCGCTGTAGTATTTGACGTAGTGGGAACGTTGTCAGCACCTCTACCGGGTGGTCAAAGAAGTAAGGCCTAAATTTTCTAACACTCATCACCAGTGCATAAGCCAGCTTCTCTGTTGGGGTGTATCTTAACGCAGCTTCATGTAAGACTTGACTCACATAGTACACTGGTAGGTGTGTTTTTGCCTCTTCTCGGACCAGGACGGAGCTGATGGCTACCTCCGACGCGGCTAGGTATAGGTACAGTTTCTCTCCAGGTATCGGCTTTGACAGGACCTGTGTATCTGTCAGGTATGTTTTGATGTCTTCGAAGGCTCGTTGGCATTCACTTGTCCAGACGAAGTGGTTTTTGAGGTGGAGCTTGTTGGACTTGGCCGCCTCTTTGTACCTCCGTGTGTTTGCCTTAATTGCCTCGAAGAAAGGACGATTTCGGTCGTCGAACCTGGAGATGAACCTATTCAGAGCTGTCATGCACCCAGTGAACCTTTGAATTTTCTGGACAGAATCGGGTATACCCATCTCGATTATACATTGGACCTGTGTCGGGTTGACCTCAATCCCACGCTGGCTAACCAGGTGCCCCAGGAACTTTCCGGAGTGTACACCGAAGCTGGTCTTCTTGGGGTTTAACTTCATGTTGTAGTGGCGCAATATGTCGAAAGTCTGCTTTAGGTGGTCCAAGTGGTCTTCCTTTCTCAGACTCTTGACAACTATGTCATCCACGTACACCTCCATGGATTCGCCAATGTGTTGGTCAAACATTTTATTCACCAATCTTTGGTAAGTGGCTCCGGCGTTGATAAGTCCGAACGGCATCCTTTCCCAACAATACATGTTTTTGTTGGTGTAGAACGCTGTGTGTTCCTGGTCATCGGGGTGCAGAGCTATCTGGTGATAGCCCGCAAAAGCATCCATGAATGTCATCATCTCATGGCCTGCGGTGCTATCTACCAACTGATCGATGTGAGGCAGTGGGAAGTTGTCCTTCGGACATGCTTTATTCAAATCTGTGAAGTCAATGCAGAGTCTCCACGTCCCGTTGTGTTTTTTCACCAGGACGGGGTTCACGACCCACTGTGGACACAAGGCTTCCTTGATGAGCTTGTTGTCCAACAACTTCTCCACCTCAACAGTTAGAGCTGCGTATTTGTCCGGTCCATACTTTCTTCATTTTTGACGTGCGGGTCTCCTCGTCGGGTCTATGTTGAGTCTGTGGCAAGCATGTTCCAACGGGATCCCCGTCATGTCTTCATGGGACCAGGCAAACACGTCCAAGTTGGACATCAAAAACAGCTCCATCCTCGACCGGTATGGTTTAGGTAACTCAGAACCGATGAAAAGTTCTAAGTCCCTTTCCGGGTCCACTGGGAGTGCCGTAAGTTCCTCCATGGGGGTGGCTTTTCTCTTTTGACTTTTCCACCTTGGGTCGCTGATGAATTCGTCCCACTTCTCTTGTGACATCTGCGCAGGTTCGTGACCTATGCGCGGTTCGAGGTCATCGGGTTGGCTCTCAGCTCGGGCGGGTCCATCAACTGTTAGTACCTCGGGTGTTTTGTCAACTTGGGATGGTGTGGTGACTTGGGGTGTTAGGTCAACGTCCATTGGTGTTGGCTCTTGACCTCCTATAGGTCCCCCATCTTGGGCTTCATCGACCGCCTCCATGGGAGCAGGTTGTTGTTCCTGCACAGGTCCCGACTCTTGCGCAGGTCGCAACACTCGGGTTTCTTCCAAGTCATCCATTGGTGTCGGTTGTGTGTCTTGCACAGGTCCTGTGCCTTGGTTAATTTCCAACAAGTCGCATACCTCCATCATCTCAGTTTCGACCGAGATGACATCTAGGATGTTTGGCTCGTCCGTCTGAATCTGTACATCCTCTTCGAGGATGTGGACCTGTGTAACAGACTTTTTGACCCGGCCATCCTTGACTTGGAGTAAACACTCTCGGGCCTTTTTCTGGTCACCTTTTATAGTTCCGATACCTTTTGGAGTTGGGAATTTCAAACAGTAGTAGTAGGTCGAACAAGCCACTTTGAATTCATTAATAAAAGGGCGGCCAAGGAACCCGTTGTAGGAGGACTGCTGGTCGACAACTAGGAAATCTATGAGCCTAGTCAGTCTCCTTTCGGGATCCTCGGCCGATACAAGCTGGACGCTCAACCTAACACTACCTAGGGGGACGGTTACAGCTTCTCCGAACCCCACTATCCTAGCGTTGCTAGGTTCCAGATACGACTCAAAATCACCTAAGACATCTAAGGTGGATTTGAAGAGAATGTTGGTGAATGCGCCGGTGTCCACAAGTAGTCTGTGAACTCGGACGTTCATGATGTTGGCGGTTATCACCAACGAGTCGTTGTGGGGCATCAGTAGCCCCTCCAAGTCTGCCGAGGAAAATGTCAGCTCATCAGTAAGCTGTGAGACGGACCTGGGGCCGGATCTGCCTTCCTAGACTTGGTTTATGGCCCGAATTTCGGCCTTCCTTTTTCTTTTGGATATGGAGGATCCCCCATCCTGGAGACCTCCGGCAGCTCCGATCTCCTCCTCGAGAACTAATAGTTCCCGAGTGGGCTCCATGTTTTGCTGAGGTTGGGGAGGTGCCCTCCGCCTGTTCTGGGGACCAGGTTGGTCTGTTTCCTCATCATCGGAGGTAGCTCTCCTCTCGAACCTTGGCCTCTTAGCTGGGGCCTTCTTCCCGAACTCCGCCAGCTTACCATCCTCGTAGAATTTCTAGAGCTGTTTGAGGAGGTCTCGGCACTCGTTGGTGAAGTGGCCGATGGCTTGGTGGTAGGCGCAGAATTTATTAGGGTTGAGCTTCGTACGGTCCTGGCGGATCCGCCTCGGCTCTTCCAACATGGCCTTGCCTTTGATGGCAGTGAAGATATGGTCAACGGAGACTGTGAGGACCTGGTTGAGCTTCTCCTTGAGCTCTTCCCCCTCGCCAAAGGCCTTTAAGTTCCGGGGGGCTTTGTATGTGCCCCCGGACTTCTTCCCGTAGGGTTTCCTCTCCTCTTGGGCACCAACTTCTTTCAGTAGTGTCTCCTGCATAGTCGAGAACACCCCCCCTTATGGTGGAATTCGGTGTAAGTGTTGGGACATGCGAGGTGCATTTCCTTCCAGAGGTCAGTGCCCTTCTTGAGTCCGGTCATCGCTGCGATGACCTTGGTGTCCTCGCTCACCGGCTCACCTTCCAGCAGGATTTTGTCGAACCTCTCTAGGTACTGCTGGTCGGTCTCACTCTCACCTTGGTGGATGTTGGCGAGTCGGTGCTTCTGGGTAAGGTAGGATCCGATCCCAGAGAAGTGGGCCAAGAACTCCCGCGAGAGTTGGCCAAATGAGCAGATTGACCCCGGGGCGAGTGAAGAGAACCAGCGGTGGGCTCGGTCCCCTAGGGTCAGCGGGAAGTTCAGACATTGAGTAGAGTCGGTGGCGCCAACCGAAATCATGAAGTCTGCGTACTTGGCCAGGTGGACTTTCGGGTCAGATTCGCCCTCGTATGCGGACATCACCGGGAACTGGATTTTCTTCTGGACCGGTGCGCGGAGGATGGCAGGTGCCAATGGAGATGCGGGGAGAGTTGTGGCGTCAGGTCCGCCGGCCTTGGCTTCTACTTGGGCTTGCAGCATTTCGACGGCCTTTTTCAGTGAGGTCAGCTCGTCATCACGGGTCACCTCCGGTGGAGGCTGTTCAAAGGTCATGCGTCTCGCGGATGCACGTCCCTGAGGTGCCTCACTCTGGGGTGACCTCTCAGTGACGGGCTGGAATTGGCGTCCGCCATAGGGGCCCAACCTGTCGATGGCGGGCCTTCTCAATCGTTCATGGGAGGACCTGCGCGGCTGTAGGTCTGAGTCTCCCCCGTGGGACGTGACCGGGGCGGCTGTCCGTTCGTTCTCTCCGCACCTGGGTCCCAGTCTGCCTTGGAGGACTTCCCTCCTTTGTGATTGGTGGGTGCCAGATGCCCCGGTGTAGGCCGAATCTCTTCCGGTGTAAGGAGCGGGATCCTCCTCCACCATCTTGGCCTTGCCGGTCCTTTCCCTATGCTGGAGAGCTTGTGCCAAGCTCGCCTCCTGCTCGGTGGGGAGGACATTGTACTCCCCCCGGGTCTGAGTGCCCTGGGTGGGCCTGGCTTTCTCCCGGGCTTCGGCAGTTGGAGCTCGCCTGGGTACCAGGGCGAGCTCGTCCTGCGCCTCTGCTGCAACCTTTGTAAGGTTGCGATGGTGCGTTGGAGCTCGTCGGGGTTGTTGGCCAGGTCCCTCAGGGCGGGGGCCAAGTCCTCCTGGGTCACCACAACTCGCGGAGGTCGCGGGGCTGCGGTGCTCTTCTGGGGAGGTGGTTGTGAGGTCTCCACCACCTGGCGTGAGGTCTCCACCTCGGCCTGATTTTGGTCACCTCCTTTGGACCTTCTGGCAGCTGCGGAGGTCTGTCCTTTGGCGGCTCGAGTGTTAGCCATTTTTGGATTTCGGAGGGGGTAATTTGCTGCAGGTCGCCGAGGTGGAGGGAGGTCACCGGGATGGTGGTCGTCCAGCTTGGGTGGAGCTGTGCAAATTTTTGTCTAGCCTCGTGTGCGACGAATTATCCGAAATTTGGTTTATTCGTGTACACGTGCGCGTTTGAAAACTTTTTCCGGGCAGAATTTGTAAATCCAAAAATCTGGATTTTACCCAAAAATCTGGGTTTTCCTTCGAAGGGATGAATATGTGTGTGTATCTTCAAGTGTTCTTGAGTTTTATCAAGAACACCTTCAAATCTTCAAATCTTCAAACAAACCCTAACTTTTTGTTCTTGAAAATTTTTTATTTTTCAGGTTCGAACCCTCCTTCTAGCGCCAAATTGTTGATAAAAAATTTTTAATCGTTGTTCGTTATGTGGCTTTATATCGGATTAATTCTACCAAACAATAATCTTATGATTTTGTGTTATTGGGGATGGAGGATGATATAGAGAGAGAGAGAGAATTGAGTTTAGAGAGAGAAAGTGTAATGTAGGAAATGTATTAGAATTAGAATTATCTTCTAATAGTTACAAGAGAGGTCTTATTTATAGGTGCGCGGGTGTGGGACGATACCTTACGAGCCTATTTGGCTTCCGGTGTTGACGAAGGTCCGTAACCTTCGTCCTGGTCCCTCACACTGCTCCCTACATCGTGCCTCGTCCTACTACAATGCCTTAGACTAGATGGGCCTCGTTAAAAACCTCGCCGTAAACCACCCTTGTGGATAAACCGGACGGAGGGAAAAAGAGCGCACAATCGGGGTCATAATGACTAACAGGCGAGCTCGTGGGCGAGCTCTGATGTCAACACTTGGGCGAGCTCTGACGCCTTGGTACTCTCGGCGTTGTATAATGGGTGATGTCTCGGAGGTCGACACCCTGGATGTCGGAGGTGCGTTCGGCACCCTGGCGAGCTCATCGGCGACCTCCCAGGTGTTGGGCCTCCTGATCCCCTGAACTACCTCGGGTAGCTCGCCCATCAACAATATGATTCAATTAATATATTCTAATTAAATAATTAATATCCTTTATAATTAATAATTTATAATAAAAATGATTTATAATTTATAATCAATACTATTAAAATTTATTTCACAATAAAATTTAATATACACGAGTCACGAGTGCCTTTCATACCCATTCATAAAACTGACATGTGACTATCAAAGCAACACGTTTAATGATACCATGTGATATTTGGGATATAAACAAGTGATATCTGATGCAAATGGTCTATGTAATTGTTGCTATTTGAAAAGGGGGAAAAAATTGGATCAGCTTGGTATTATCTGAATCATTATATGAAAGAAATTTGGGACAATCTCTTTGCTTTGTTATTCTTCTATTCATTATTAATTTTATTTATTATCAATTTATTCTATGTGGTCTGATCAGTACTAAATTGTTATGATCATTATGATTATAAACTTCAAATGTGTGTATTAATTGACATATTATAGAACTAAATTGTTTAATGGACATAGAGTTAGTTCATGTGTGCACTTAATTGCATGTGTATTTGAATTTTAAATATAAATTTGAATCAATTCAAAAGAAATTCACAGTCTCGTCATCACCACTCAACAGGTCTGATGACGATCACCGCTCAACAGGTTAGTCTCCTATGTTATGGTCTTAGTTGAAGACATTCATTCTTTGTAATCACACACAAAATTGTAGGAAAAAACATCTGATGGCTGAAATAATATAAATAATATAATACGGAAAATCGAGGCTCGTGGGAAATACGATTTCCTTAAAACAAAATATGCCCCTCACTGTAGGTGTTTAGTGAATTTATGAGACACTTGTTTCCCAGGATACAACGATGAAAAGCAACGATATAGCACAATATCTTGCTTAAAATGAACTGAGAAATTGTTCGTAAATCACCGGAGTATGAACGGAAAATAACAGAATATTTGGACAAAAGGATGTGGCTGATTGCCGGAAAGTATATGTATGTTTTTTCCACTCAAATATTGTATATCTTGCAACACATAAGAATACTATTTATAATATGGTCACTGTTAGACAAAACTTATCTTGTCAGGCCGCCACCAAATCGTTGCGACATTCGTGTCCGCAGGACGCGCCCCCACATAAGTTCGAGGTTTTTAGGCCAAATTCGGCCATGATTTGCACCCCCCTGCGCACACGCGTAGAGTGTGGAGGAGCATAACCCCATGATTTTCTTACAAGCTAAGGATGTGTTTCTCCTTGTATACTCACTTCCTCAACAACAATTTTTCAATGTGGGACAAGACTTTTAGTCTTTCCATTCATTTCTCATTTCCCTTTCTTTCTCATTTCTCTTTTGTTACAACAAACTTAAAAAATCAATTTCTCATTCACCCAATATCGGAATTGGGCGAGTAATATACCGAATCGAAGCTTTCTTCGAGGAGCACAAATTCCAACAAAAAAATTAATAAATCAAGTTATGCATGGCAAGTTAGTTATTTTGTTAATTACAATTAGTTAGTTCGTTAAAGTTATTACATAGATGCTTCTAGTAGCTCTTCTATTTTCTATTTATAAATGTCATCTCATCTTTCAATCAATAGTGAAATAAACACATAATATTTTACAATTTTGAAAGTTTTTCAACATGTTATAGATGGGAAATGTGTGAAATAAAAGATTGACATTCAGAAACATCTAAACATACATATAAATAAAACAGAATGAGAGATAAGTTCCCGAAATGAATTATTTAAAAATCATGATTTGACTCAAAATCTATTCAATTATGTTTGAACTCGCTTCAAATATATAATCCGATTTTGGAATATTTGATAGTATGATGAAAAGTGATAATAGGGTGAGAATGATGTAATTATAGGCAACAGAGTTTCATTCATTCAATTTCGATACTCTTTTTTTAATTGTTATTTTCTTAGCAACGTTTTTCCAAAAAATAAAAATAAAAAGTTCTATTATGTCTTTATGCAAGTGAAGAAAGAATATGATTCTTGGATGTTTGTTTCAAAATTTAAATTATATAGTTCTCTTAAATATGTCTGGCACCCCAATATATTTTTTAATTTACATCTTATCCTACGGAGGAACCAATAAATTTTAAGAAAAAGAGGTGTATGTAGCTGAGTTTATATGCTCTTTAAAATATTTTATAAACTGTTTAAAAGTTTATAAGATATCTTATAATGTTTGGTAAAATAAGATATCTGATAACTTATAAAATTTTAAAATAAGTTCTTTATATCTAATAAGCTGAGAAAAAAATAAGTTAGGATATCCTAACTTATTTTTCTCAACACCTCCACTTTTATCAACTCGCCTTTCTCTGAACCCCCCACCCGCCCATCCATCCCCCACTATTTCATATCTCTACCTCAACATAAAAAAATACAAATATTTATTTTTATTAAAAATT
Organism: Prunella vulgaris; assembly: GCA_026898435.1. Classification (NCBI taxonomy): domain Eukaryota; kingdom Viridiplantae; phylum Streptophyta; class Magnoliopsida; order Lamiales; family Lamiaceae; genus Prunella; species Prunella vulgaris. The sequence continues at coordinate 923,375 of JAPKLY010000086.1, read as the reverse complement.
AAATTTAAAAAAATTATAATAAATTATTCAAAAACTTATAAATTATATTAACTAAACACTTCAATAACTTATAAGTTATTTAAAAATAACATCTTATAAGTTTTTAAAACAACTTATAAAATATTAGAGCTAGCTTATAACATACTTAAAATAAATTTAGTCAAAAACCCTCTTAAATCTTATGTGCACCTGGTGCACTGCGTACTCACTCAACTATTTACGTTATTTATCACTAAAAAGTTAAGTCCAGTTATATTAAAAGTTAAGATTAATTATACTAAAAATTAAATAATATAAAATTTTCAGTATAATCAACTTGAGTGAGTGACCTGGGTTCGATTCCCTTCGGGAACGAATTAGAAGGGTGATATAAGGGTGGACTTGGAGATATTCTTGGGGTGTAAGGAGACTTGGTGAACTAACTTCTAACTACTAACACCTAACATTTACCGATAAAAAAAAAAGATTTTAGTATAAATATTTTTAGCTGTTGAGTGGGAGCATAGTGAATTAGTTTGGTTATGGTAACTTTGCAGAGTAAGTTTCTTGTGCACCAGTTACATGGTGTAATTCAAATTCATTTTTAAAAAATTATACAAAATACTACTGAAAAATTACACAAATTATTACTGAAAAATTACACTATTAAAGATACATTTTTCAGTAATAATTTGTGTAATTTTTCAATTGTATTTTATTTAATTTTTTAAAAATAAACTTATGTTATATGGTGTAACTGGTGTATACAAGACTAAGCCAACTTTGCATATTTCAAATCGGAACTTCTTGGAAATTACATAATAACAACTTAAGTTTAGAAAGTCAATTACATTATTCCATAACGTGGTCACTAACGCACATTTAATATATGTGAAAAAGGTGGGGACAATCAACCAAGGCATGCATCCCATTTTCTAGTTGGGCCCACATCCGGGGTTAGTGAAAACAAATGGAGATCCTTTTCCCACCAACTTCAACTCTAATTAAAAAAAAAAAAAAAAGAGGGGAGAGAGAATATAAAAAAAATATTACTCTTAAGATTTTTGTGAGAGGCCGATCTGTGACGTCGGATTGTGACCAAGTGGACACTCTTTAAATATTCTTGATATGTCCCATTGATGCTCTTAAAATTTTTATTTTACAAATAATCAAAATTTATGACCAAGTGTGTACACTATCTTACATAAGATAATACAAATTTACCACATAGTCAACATAAAAAGTGATTAATAGGAGTAATTAATAAGTATATGAATAAATGTATAGTATAAATTTAATTTAAGAGATTGAAATTTTTGCAATCCTATATTTTATCTGAGAATTTGATCTATATTGATTATATATTTTGATATTGGTCCTATAAAGTTAAAAATATTTTGATTTTGATCATTTTACAAATTTACATAATTAATGTCAAAATATAATATTGATCCTATAAATTTTTAAAATGATAAAAATTAAAATATTTTTGAACTAATAATAAAAATGTATAATTTATGTGGATTAAATTCAAATTAAAAATAAGTTATTGGACTTTAAAAATTTTAATCATTTAAACTTTTTTTTTCTAGGCTCACACCACACAAAGTTAAAGAGAGAAAGATGCTAACATAAATGAAAAGCTTTTCCCCGCAATGTGCCTATTTTTTCTTTGTTCTTTTAATAATTGATATGTTATAAGTCACTATTTTGTGAATTTAATTGGATATGCAACTATGAGCAGAGATGAAACGTAAAATCAATTTTAACTAAGTCATGATACTTATATTTATTATAAAACATATATATTTTACAGATGAAAAGATGTTTACATGAATAATAAATATTTTCACCTAAATTATTTTGCAAATTTGCCTTTTTTTTCTTTTTCTTTCTATTAATAATAAAAATTTTAAGAGTGGTTCACTTGTGCACCAATTGCACGCGTAACTAGGGATGACAATAGAGCGGATCAGAACGGATATATCAATATCCAAACCTGCTCCGCGCTTCTGATCCGCTCTGCTCCATGCTCCACTGCGGGGCAGCATTTTGAGATCCATGTCTGCCTCGCGCGGGGCAATTCTGATCTGATCTGCTCTGCCCCATCTATTAAATGTTCATAATTTTTTTTATAGGTAAATGTTAGTGGTTAGTAGTAAAAAGTTAGTTCACCAAGTCTTCATACACTCATATCTCCAAGCCAACCTTATAACTCCCTCTTATTCGTTTTCAAAGGGAATCGAACTCAGGTCACTCACTCAAATGAGGAGCCCAGTAATTTTTTAAAATCAATATATTAAAAAAAAAAGCCTAAATAAAAAAAAGTTTAATACTTTTGTTACTTTTTATTCTTTACATATGCATTACATATATGTTTAATACTATATATATTAAATAATATTATATATATATATATATATATCTAATATTATATATAATTAATATCATATGGAGCGGATCAGGGCAGAAATTATGCAGATCCATGCCTGATCTGCTCAGCGAGTGGGGAGGGGCAGATCTGCTCCATTCTTAAAACGAGCCAGAGCGAAGCTGATCCCAATAGAGCGGGGCGGGGCGGAGCGGATCAACTGCGGAGCAGATCATTTTGCCATCGTTACGCGTAACTGGACTTAAGATGAAACGTAACATCAATCTTGACTAAATTGTGATACTAGTTTCATTAAAATTTGCAAAATTATAAGATTGAACTGTTACATTAAATTTAATTGAAAATATGATAAAATGTGATATTAACTTTAATTAAAATATTACAGTTTTAATTGATACATTGCTTAATCCTGTATACTCCAAATTTGCTTATTCTTATCCTACTAAAAAAATGTCCTAAATAAAACGTACGCGTAACTGGACTTAAGATGAAACGTAACATCATCTTGACTGAATCATGATACTAGTTTCATTAAAATTTGCAAACTTATATGACTTAAACTCTTGTTACATTAAATTCAATTAAAAATATGATGAAATGCAATATTAATTTAACTAAAACATTACAGTTTTAATTGATACATTGCCTAATCTAGCCAAACTTGCCTATTCTTATCCTACTCAAAGATGTTGTCCTAAATAAAAAAACTTCTTCCACAAAATTGCATTATGCAAAATTTGCCTATTTTTCTTTTTTCCTTTTAAAAATAAAAATCTTATTTAGCAAACTTGCCTATTACACCCTCCGTCTCAAAACTATTTTCACACTTCCCTTATTTAGACGTCCCAACTCTTCTTTCACACACCTAAGAAGAAAAGTTTTTACACGCACAAAAATCAATAAAGTACATTTTTTCTTATTTTATTATTTAACTTTACATTCACATACTTACTTTTTCTTATTTCGCGTGCCCGAAACTACTATGAAAATAGTTCCGGGATGGAGGGAGTATTATTCTACTAATTCTTCCTCAAATGCTTTCAATACTACTATCCCATTTTGATACTCTTATTAGTCAAATGAAAATGATATAGAGCTCGATAATTCACTGTTAACGTGGTAATATGACTAATATCATGTCATTTTTTTTATATTCTTAAATTTTCTGTGATTAGATCCATTCCTTTTTTGTCTATTAAAAATCTTAACTAAATTCATTTTATAAAAATACAAAATCTTTCCTAATAGAAATTTCACTTAATAATTCTAATAAAATATGCCTATAATATATTTGTTAATGTAACATTACATATATTAATTTATTATGTGAAATAATATTTGAACAGTTCCATTTTTTGAGGTTAATGTGCCAAACCTACTATAATTTAATGTAATTATTTTGTTTAGTAAATTAAATCAGCATATAAATATTATGAAAATAATCACATTCTCATTGGTGGATACATACTTATATGCCCACCACAATTAGATATAGGTTAAACAGATTAATCCTAATCCTATAAGGCCAGCCCTAACAGGCTTCGGGCTAAACATGTTAGAGTTTTTTTTTTTATTCGTTCTTAACTATCCTCTAATATTTGAGATCTAGTCAACCCTAGTTCTAACGGTCATCGGGCTAAATGGGCCACAAATGACTATATTAGAAATAAATAAATTTCAACACAAAATCTAAAAAATTGATCATAAAATATTAATATTTAAACTAGAATCTAAATAGTTCATAATTTTATTAAAAATACATAAAAATAGTTCAATACAATTGCAAAACATTAACACTTAAAAGTTCAAACATCTTCTTAATATTAATACAAGCCTTGGGGATAAAATTCATTAATAATAATAAAAACTAATAAGTATTATATTTTTATATTTAATATGTAGATATATAAAATAAAAATAAATTATGCGGGCCAGTTAACCAGCTGGCTACATGTAGCTTGAAACATGGAAGCTCAAAAGTGGCAAAAGAAGACTTAAATGTATTTTAGAAAAGATAAATTTTTAATATTAAATATGAAAATTTAAATAGAGTAGAGATAATTAATTGTTTTCCATCACTTGAATAACAATAAGATACCAGTAACTCGATTGCTAATATTCTTATGAATTTCTTAATATTTTGATTAAAAATAAATTTTTGTATGAAAATAGTTAATGGTAATTTTATTTGGAAATTATTTTAAAGATTTTATTGTATTGAATAATTAGCCAAAAGTATTTGAATTTCAACCCTTGTATAAAAATTGAGGCGAGCGACATATTAATATTGTTAATAAATATAAATAATATTTAATTTTTATCTATTTTAATATGAATATTTAATATAAAAATACTATATTATAATATTTAAATTTAATATATTAAAAAATTTTAAAATAACAATCTAAAGTATCAACTATTTAAATAAAAATATTAAATATTTGATCAAAAGTTTAAAAATTAAATATTGATTCATAAAAATGAAGAATGATTTATAATCATGAACCATTTTTATATAAAACATAATAATGATGAAATACTTGATATTTTAAAATTTTCAAAAATAGTGTTATTCTAAATTTACTAACTATTTTCAGGCAAATTATTAAAATGGACCAATTTTTTATTTTGATTGTCAAAATAGGAAGAAATTAGGGCTATTTATCAAAATATAACTAATCGCTCATATGAGAGGTGATCGAAAATTTAATCACTTTCAAAAAAAAAAATTACCATGCCAGTCGCTTGCCTAGGAGGCAAGTGGACTAGCAATGCACGACAGATGATATTGTAAAAGGAGGACCCTCTAGTCGTTCTCCACTAAGGCGACTGGCTGAACTTTATTTTTATGGCATCAAATAGCCCCAAAATAAAGGCGTGAAAGGCGAAAGTTTTGAGGATCGACTAAATCTCTGAATGCCTCTCATGAGCGATGGACTCTATATTTATTAAGGTATTGTTTGTAATTTTTGGAGGTGAATAGAGCATATCCGGATGAGAAAAAAATGGATGGGACAAATCCTATAATAGTAAATTTGTGTTTGATTTGGGTTAGATGTGGAAGAGATGAATGGAATTTTATGTTAAATCAGTACTTTTGAATGATCATGATAATGTATTATTTTATTATTGTTAGTTGTTGGGGTAATGATTGCATGACTGTGTATTTATAAAATTATTTGTAATATATACTTCATCCGTCCCGCATGAATTTGCACACTTTCCTTATTTGGACGTTCCACACAAATTTGCACACTACTAAAAACGGAAGCATTGATTTACGTGCATACTCACAAACTTATACATATATTTACTCATATGATACTACTTTACATATAAAGCACATTTTTCTTAAAAAAAAATATGTCGTCCCGTAGGGTGTAAATTCCTACGGGACGGAGGTAGTAATATATAAATTGTTGGTCCCTTATAAGTGGTGAAGGTCTAGAAGGGGGGTGAATAGATCTTCAAAACAATTTTAAACTTTTTAAGAAATTGGATACTAGAACCTTCAAGTACCTTCTATAAGTTTAAAACAACAATCTACAAGAGTTATGGACCACAAAGGTTATAGTTGTAGACTATGAAGTTTACTGCTGCAAAGTTTCAAAAACTCTTAGAATAAAACTAACACGTTGTAGATAATATCATAGGGGTTTTCACACTTGAAAGTGTACTGAAAAACCTCTAAATGTGTAGAGGAAAAATAGTGTAAGTGTTAATGAAAAATAATATGGACAAGTGAAATTAACAGCTGAGTAACTAGAGAATCTACAGATGTAGATTCCAGTTCCTTATGAAACACAAAGTTTTATGCAGTTTTCAAAGTAATGATAAATGTAACTGAATGCAAATATGCAATATGTTGACAGGATTTGTTAATGAGATAATTAAGTGGCTGTATTAAGCTTTGAATCCTATCAAACAATAAACAAGATAATATGTTCTTGAGTTGAAATGTAGAGAGAGAAAGTGTGAGTTTAGAGTGAGAAAGTAGTTGTTGGATAATGAAACTTAGAGAGAGAAAGTACATACAAGTGACCTATTTATAGGTATGCATGTAGTGAGGTGGCACCTTGTGAGTCTATTTGGGTTTAGGTGCTATGCCTCCTTTACACTGCTTCGTCCTACTACATCACTACTTGCTTCCTATACAACTAGTGTATCTGTTCCGAGTTCAGGCGAGCTTCTCTGTGAGCTCCACTACCTTATGTTATTTCAGAGTAGTGTGGTGGTGGACTTCAGCTTGGTCTTCTTGGATGCTGGCGAGCTCTTGGGCGAGCTTCCCTATAAGTAGGTGAGCTCCCCTGCGAGCTCCTCTCTCTTGGTCTCGGTCTGCCATTGACTTGGTCATAGAGTGTTTGGGCGAGCTCCCTCCTTCAAGAGTGTCTGGGCGAGCTTCTCGAGGTTAACTTTGGTCAAAGCTGGTGACGTGCCTCCTAGGCAAGCCGGCGATTTTCTCAACCTTGATCAATTAATCCCATTATTATTCTCGAGTAGTTCGCCTATCAACACAATAAACAAAGCAATAAATAAATAAAGCAATGTAATAAGAACAACAGGTTTATAGTGGTTCAGAGTCTATAAATAAGACATCCTACATCCACTGTTACACCACTCAGGTGTCAAATTCACTAAGACAAGATCACAAAGATCAGTTACAAGTGATTTCTCCTCAGAACTAGATCTCACAAAGATTTATAATCTAAGTAAAAGAAAATACTTAACCAATTCACTCAGAAGAAACAAAATCTCTAAGAGTTTCAAAATAAAAACCTCACAAAGAGATATCTCACAAAGTAGAATACAAATAAGAATAAGTGAGGGAACAACAACAGAAATGTGATTCTTTCTAAGAAATTCTAACCAACTATCCTATTAATCACAAAGGAAAATAATATCTGAAAAACTCTCTCAAAATATGTTGAAAGTATATTTGCCCAGAATGAATGCTTGCTTGTTCTAGTTGTTGTTATTGCTTTCTCTGAATCATCTTCTACTTATAGTGGAAGAGGTATGTCATATCCGTTAAAAATTCAAATTTGAATTCTTGATAAGGCTCCTCTTTCTCTCTATAAATTTCCACATGTATGAGGTGGTTCTTCTCATTCACACAGAATAGTATTGGGTGTATTATTTGTCTTTATTCTTAGAATCTTGTTCAGCTTTGAAATTAATCTTCAATAATCTCCCAGACTTTAGAATAAAACCTTCCCTAATTACTCCTTAGTGAGTGCAAAAGTTACTTCACTAATCTGAGTTATAAAGGTCTTGATAACCTCTTAAATTAATGGTTTTGTACTCTAATCTTCCAACGGTCTTCATAGATGTAGGTTTACTTGGTCTTTGCAGCTTCAACTCCTGCAAATTCAATCTCAATTGTAGGAACAATTTTACAGCTGCAAGGTCTTGCCCAGTTGTAGGTTCATCAACACTGCAGCTGCAAACTTTCTTTTTATATTGTAAATTCCTTAGCTCTTAGAATTAACCAAATAAGTTAGTATATACAAGAATATATATGTTTTGTTATCATCAAAATCTAATCAAAATAAGATATTAACATAAATTATATATACATAATATAAATAATTTTAAAAGGTAAATAGAGTTGATAATGAATAACTTTTTAAGTAAATAAACTTGATAATTTAATTTTTATTTTTTTTTAAATTTAGCAAATTGAACTAGTAAAAATAGAATACATAGAGAAAAAATATATAACAAAAAGTAATACTCCCTCCGTCCCACTATAAGTTGCTCATGTTGTCATTTTCGTCCGTCCCACTATATGTTGTTCATTGTTTTTTTTACCTTTTTCGGAAACTACTATTCACTTCTTTATTATTATTTTCAATACTTTTTACACTATTTCCATTATTTTTTAACTTTTCTCCATCACATCACTTATATTTTTTCACTTTTTCCATCACATAACTTATACTTTTTCACTTTTACCTTAATTCGTGTGCCCAAAAGCAACGAGCAACTTACAGCGGGATAAAGGGAGTACATTTTTTATTAGTTGCCTAAATAAAATATTGTTGATATGAAAGAGATAGTGACTAAAAGTATACATTTGATATGGGAGAGAGATATAAATAATATATATATATATATATATATATATATATATATATATATATTTAATGTGTAAGATAAAGTTAGGGATGTCAATGGAGTGGGTCCAAATCTGGACCAGCACAAACTCGGTTCATCTGGGATGGATAAAAACCTGAACAAGTGGATCCCAGAACAGATTGGAACCCAGTCATACTTGAACCCGTCAGGTCTGGAATAGATCCTAGTATTAGGTGGACCCGCCCGAACCCATCCCTCATATATATTTATATATTAAATATATTTTAGTTATATGAAGCGATCAATTAGTGGGTGAAGAGGGAGCGTAAGCCCCGCTTTAAGTATGTCCAGGTTGATCACCGTAAGACCAGGAGGGGGACAACAACTTTTACATTCTCCACGGAGCGTACAAGAAAATGTCATAAGAGATCCTGCAGTCCTAGTGGATCATATCAAGGTGCTCCTCCGTAATCAAGCTCTTGATGTTGTTCGCCGAATAAGTAGACGCCCCTATAGAATCCACCAACTCATGAGCATGGGTTGAAAAACTATTTGCATAACCAGCAAAATAATCATCCCAGCCGAACTATTGCACCACATTTGTTGGGACCTGATTCTTTGGGACTTGAGGCTTTGGAAATTGGATAGAGTCCAAGTAATCCCAAGTGATCTCCTCCTCGCTCGAGGACTCCAGGTCAGATGATGTGTTGCTCGCCTAATCTTAGCGAGAAATTTATTTTTTGTTCGTCCGGTTATTGCAGTTCCTCTCGCGCAAGAAAATGAACAACTGACGCTGCTTAGGAGTCAAATCTTCAACTAGGACGGAAGAGAGACGTGGAATTGGCCCTATTTCATCAACCACATGCATTTTTTTCGGATTGCGATTAGAGATAGTACGACTCAAAGACGACTATGAAATTATCCTAGCTATGGGCTGATTTAAAGTTCCGATAAAAAAAATAGCAACAGTGAAGCAGCGGCAACAATCAATAGATGACAAGAATGACATATTTTCCAAAAAATTTAAAACTCGAACAACATAAGAAAGAGAAGAAAAAGGAGAAGAGTATATCATGACAAACCTTTATAAAAGCATTAGATCGTTGTTGGAAGTGAAATTGGAAGTTGCCTGAAAAATGCTCGAAAGATGAAAGCAAAGTTCGTCAGAAACTCATGAAGAAAATATTGAATGCATAAAAGTCTAAATGAAGAAGAAAAAGTCCTTTTATAATGAGAGAAAATCGGGAGCATAAACATGAATAAAGAGTAACTGAGGGACCAATTTACAAAAAATTTGATAGATTGTCATGATTGACGCGCGTTTCAGAGGACGATTAATGTGATAGACAAGACAAGCACCTTGAATTCCGCACCACACATGCGTTAACCATCCCTCAGAGTTGCTCGCTACTCAACTTGTTCATTCTCACCGAAGGGGAGTCCAACAATAGAAATTTGTTCGCCTACCCTTTTTACACTATTACAACAAGCATAGACAGCCTGATTCCAACTATAGCATCCTACAATTAAAATTAAGACTAGTGGACAATTGTTGATAGACGAACAAGATGACTCAATAGGCGATCAAAATTGCTATAAGGCAAAGAGATTATCATTGTCGGCTAACAATATTAAGTTGAACCTTGAAGATAAGCTCCAATATACAAGCTACCAGACCAACCTACATGAGGATATAGCAGCTGAGTGTAATTACACCAAAAGTTGATCGCTCCCACTATGATCAAGGCGGCAACTACCTAAAGATTCTCGCTACCAAGAAAGGAGTCCACTCACCGTAGTGAAGGTCTCAGACTGAGTTGACCGCCAATAACTCAAGAAGTCACAGAGGCAATCAACTCATGTTATAAGGCGAGATTAATTAGTGTAAAGACAACTTGTAATTTAGGAAGCGCAGGACACGAATAAAAGAGATAACACTATTTAAACTTCAATTCATATTCAAAATCAACTCCTATACAAATCACATAGAACTCCTATTTATAATAACACTACTAGGGTTTCAGGCCTTAAAGTCGTAAAAGCCCGACTCAATAACAATAAAAATAACATTTAAATAAAATCCTAAACTCTATAAAATATAAAGGATGATATTAATTAAATAAATATAATGATGCAGATATAGATTTAATATATTTATTTAATATTGTCCTTTATATTTTATAGAATTTATGATTTTATTTAAATGTTATTTTTATTGTTATTGGATCGGGCTTTTACGACTTTAAGACCTGAAACCCTAGAGTGTTATTATAAATATGAGTTCTATGTGATTTGTACAAGAGTTGATTTTGAATATGAATTGAAATTTAAAGAGTGTTATCTCTTTTATTCATGTTCTGTACTTCCGTCTGCATCAGTAAGTTTATCATTAACCATTTTCATACAATACTTTGCTAAAAAAAAAAGCACATTACCAAATATCTCTTCAGCTTGATTCCATTTAAACTATCTTTGCTATATTTGTTTGACGATCTTGAAATAATTCCACCTGTGTTATTAATATACTTTATAAAATTCATTAACATTATTACCTATCCGGATATGTCCATCCCTGAACAAACACTTCTAAATCCAAAGTTTCTCTATTTTGACAGCTAAAATTGAAATTTGCCCTGTTTAAATAAATTTGACACCATTTTCATATAAAAGTGGGTCAATTATCGTTCTATTTTCATATAAATAATTTACCACCAGATTAAAAAAATTGTCGTTCTCCCTCACCGACTCCAATCAATCTCAACCGTCAATCTAAACCCCCATCATCCATCAACGGTTAGAACTCGGAAAATATGCCAACTACCCTACTTAAACTGGGCTCCACCCTACACTACCACCCACCTCCTTTGTTCGTGAATCGTGACCAAGAATTGATTTTTGCAGACACCCTATCTATAAATAAACCCCTAATTCATTCACCAACACTCGCAGACGCTTGAGGAAGAGCCCCAAAGCCAAAAAGGTCCAATCACTCAAGGTACTTAAATTTTAGCAAATCTTGGATTCCTGCAGTGTTACTCTGTAGTTTTCGAGGTTTTAGTTCATGGGGTTTGTGTGATTTCGAGTTGTTTTTGCCTTTGTGCTCGAGTTTGTGTTTTTTTTTTTTCTAATTTAAGTTTCCCTTTTGGTTCTTGATGATTTTTTGCTCAAATTGGGATTTTGGAATATCATTTCCCAAGAGTTCGAAAACATTTGTTAGTAGGAGTTAGTTATTTGACTAGAAAACATTCAAGAATCTTGCATTTTCTACTACAATCACTAACTCTGAGGTAAATTTGCTGGATCTTTATCGTTTTTGTAACACGACTGATTTGAGACGTACAAACTCCTATGCAGTGTTTGATTCTGTTTAAGGTTTTATGTTCCTAAGTAACATAAAAAGCAGAGGTGCATAGATCTGATAGTATTTGCTTCTTAATTAGCAGCTTTGGTTGGTGAGAGGTGTTTTTCATAGCCTTATAATGTCCATTTAACATTAATATGTAGCACCTAATCACATGATGATGGAAGTTGATTACTCTGCATCCATATCAGTTTTAAATCAATGGATCGATTCATCTATCTTCAGATGTATGGTAGATGTGCATTTTCACATGGTTATAGTCATGAGATTCGGTTGTTTTTGTGTGTCGGTGGGCTTGATTTGATTCTCAATGGAGATTTTCTTGAGAAAAAGAAGGCTTATTGTTGACTCTCTCTCTCTGTGGTAGGCTCCATTTGATGTGATTATTGCTAGGTGATGCTAAAGCATACATGCTTAACAAATGACACATGTAAAAAATGGCTGTCACAAATCATTATTGAGTTAGTCTTATGTGAGACAACTAAATGAAATATTGACTCGTTATCACTTTGGTAGGGGTGGGTGTTAATTTGTGTAGTATCATGTCATAAGACGACTTCACACAAGTTTTTTTTCATCATTATTTATGACATTCAAACAAGATGAAATAACGAAGTGGAATATGTGATCTGGATTGATGATTAATGTCTTGTAGAGATTGAGAGATAATGTTCTTCTCTTTAATGGTTTCATATTAGGTTATACTGCTTGTGCAGTTTAAGGAGATGGAATCCTTCCTTTTTACCTCCGAATCTGTGAACGAGGGACACCCCGACAAGCTGTGCGACCAGATCTCTGATGCAGTTCTTGATGCTTGCCTTGAACAAGACCCCGATAGCAAAGTTGCTTGTGAGACTTGCACCAAGACCAACATGGTGATGGTGTTTGGTGAGATCACAACCAAGGCCAATGTAGACTACGAGAAGATTGTTCGTGACACTTGTCGTGAAATCGGGTTCATTTCGGATGATGTTGGTCTTGATGCCGATAAATGCAAGGTTCTTGTTAATATCGAGCAACAGAGCCCTGATATAGCTCAGGGTGTTCACGGGCATCTGACCAAGCGCCCGGAGGACATTGGTGCGGGTGATCAAGGGCACATGTTCGGTTATGCCACGGACGAGACCCCGGAGCTCATGCCTCTGAGCCATGTCCTTGCAACAAAATTAGGTGCTCGTCTGACTGAGGTCCGTAAGAATAACACGTGCCCATGGTTGAGGCCCGACGGGAAGACCCAAGTCACGGTGGAGTACGAAAATGAGAACGGTGCGATGGTCCCGATCAGGGTTCACACCGTTCTCATCTCGACTCAGCACGACGAGACAGTCACCAATGATGAGATTGCTCGGGATCTCAAGGAGCACGTGATCAAGCCCGTTATCCCCGAGAAGTACTTGGACGAGAAGACCATCTTCCACCTCAACCCTTCGGGTCGTTTCGTCATCGGTGGGCCCCACGGGGATGCGGGTCTCACCGGTCGTAAGATCATCATCGACACCTACGGTGGTTGGGGTGCCCACGGAGGGGGTGCCTTCTCGGGGAAGGATCCAACCAAGGTTGACCGAAGTGGGGCCTACATAGTGCGACAGGCGGCTAAGAGCATAGTCGCGAATGGGCTTGCTCGTAGGTGCATTGTCCAAGTGTCGTACGCCATTGGTGTGCCCGAGCCATTGTCAGTGTTTGTCGACTCTTATGCCACCGGAAAGATCCCGGACAAGGAGATTTTGCAGATTGTGAAGGAGAACTTTGATTTCAGGCCGGGAATGATCTCGATTAACTTGGATTTGAAGAGGGGCAGCAACGGAAGGTTCTTGAAGACAGCAGCGTACGGGCATTTCGGAAGAGACGACCCCGACTTCACTTGGGAGGTCGTGAAGCCTCTCAAATGGGAGAAGCCACAAAGCTAGATGCTGCTGGGTATGAGTTTCAAAGGTGTCGAATAATGCTGCTATGGTTTTCTTTTCTTTTCTTTTCTTTTTTTTGCCTGATATAATCCACGTTACATTTTGTTGCGTGTTTTGTGTTTTTTTTATTTTACCTAATGGTTTTAGTGTTATTACATAGAAACATATGGGATCTGAGATACATACTATACGAGGGAGGGGAGGGGAGGGGAGGGATCTATGTAGTGGTGTGTTGAATACATATGATTTTTTGTGTCATTTAAAGCAGAAGCAGCAGCTTGAATGTAAGAGTTCTGAGGGTCAAATCTGTCTCATTACATTAATGAATGAATGATTTGTCTACCAATTTTTTTGTAGAAATATTTTCGTTGCATGGTGGTTGGCTTGCTCTAGTCAAAATAAAAAAATACAATCAAAATCTTAAACTATTTGGAAAGAAAATGATGTTTCATAAATATGAAGAGAAAAAATAGGATGATTTATATATAGATTCAAAAAAATTACTATATTTACAAATAAGATGATTTATATATAGATTTAAAAAAATTACTATATTTATCAAAAATTTCATCAAGTGTATAAAAAAATGAGGTCAATAAAATTTATATATTGATTTCAACTTTTGATATATCTGATGAATATTTTGATGATGAATATTTTGATACACCTGACCAGATATTTGATACATTAAGATAATTTTATGATAAGCTTATCATGAACTATTTTCTCATAATACCTACTCTTTTAATATATATGTAATTATTTATTTATTTTTGGAGAAAACAGTTATGCATATTATAAAAAAATATTAAAAATGTAATCCAAAAATTATTCGTGTAGTTACAAGACACTTTTATAAAAAAAATTGAGTAAAATAGTGATATATACATAGAGATGTTAGACAAGACACAAGCTGACAAACCAACCCTCTTAGCTCTGTGAAAATTATAAGGTTAGATCTAAACATATAGTGACCCATTTAAAATTAGGTTTTTTGGGTTGGACCTTTGGTCCACAGGCTAAATGGATTAACCCGTTTATATAATACATATATATCCAAAAATGCACTTCTTCTATTTCTAACATCACAAATAGTATACACATCTGTTTATAGTATACATATGATGAGCACAATCATTTTATGATGAGTACACACTTTATGAATTATCAAATTTATATTTTTTTTCAATTTTTTTTTTTTGCACCCACCTTTCTCTTTGTTTGCCTTTTTTCGCTCTCATTTTCTCACATCCAACACTCAACCCTTATATTATCCTACTCAATACATGTGATTTTTTCCATCAGAGTTACTCCAATTTGATGTTGAATTAGCAATTTAGGTCCCATCCAGTCTCCACCAAATTTTGGCTCGAACTTCAACCACCACCTGTCCAGCAAGATGCAACTACTTTTTTCCAATTGCGAGACACTCTCTTTCATTCATTGCGGTACTAAAAATTTGAAAAAACATAGTAAAAATGGTAAGATTTTAAAAATTGGAATAGTAATGTTTAGAGTAAGAGTGGATGTATTTTTTCTCCTTCCTCAACATTCATTGTTCCTCTTTCTTCTCCTCTCTCAATCTCTATTTCTATATTAATCTAATTATGCCTTCTTTTTTTATTATTTTTCAAAAAATAATTGAAATTTTTTGCTTGGGCTGTTCGATAAAGATTTTTTTATTTTGTACTTTTTTTTCCTTTTTCTATTTTTTTATTTTTGGGAATTTTTTTATAATTCAAACAAAAACTGTTGTGACTTTTTCTAATTCTTTTTTGCTTTTTCATTTTTTTTTGGGTTTGTTTTTTTTTTTTAAAGTTCATTATTTAAAATTTTTGTATTTTACAAAAAAAAAACATTTATGCTTTTGGAAGTTTTTACGATAATTAAGAGTGGGTGTAAGCATTTTGAGAGAAAAAAACAAGAGGGTATTTATCATATATTATACATTATTTATTTAATAAAATTAATGAGTGTGTACTTTCAACATATGTGGGTGCATAAAACTTGAGCCAGAAATAAAATATATTGAAAACTTGTTTTATGGTGTCAGACTGAATCTCATCTCCATTAAAAAGGGTGAATTAGTTTTTTTTTTCTTTTTTAACTTTGCATTAATAATTTTTTTTTATTTAAAATCTATTTTTAACACATTATATATCAAATTAATTACCTTTTAATTATTATTTTTAATTCAACATGTATATCATACACATTTAAAAATAAAATTCAATTTCAATTTTTTTTATTATTTTAAAGTGTTTATTTATTAACTTTTAAAGTTTATTATATCAAATTAATTACCTTCTAATTATTAGTTTGTTAAATTTTAAATTATTTCATTAAATTTAGTACATAACTAAGAATTATATTATTAATTAAATAAATATAATACACCTATATATTTACAATACAATATTTTTATATTAATAAAAAATAATAGTAACATAAGTAATTAATTCAATTGCTAAATGGATAAAAAATTAATTTTTAAATTTCTATTATAATTTATTTCACTATATCTTGCATTTAAATTTATAATATTCAGTTCATGCATCTCACGAGAAAATTACTAGTATATATAAAAGTAGAAATGAGAAAAGAGAAAAAATAATATATATTGAAGCAAGTGAAGTATATTTGTTTTATGGTGCAAGAGTGAGTCTCATTTCTCCACTAAAGATGGTGAGTTAATTTTATTTTTCTTTTTAACTTTGCATCAATAATTTCAATTTTTTTAATTTTTTAATCTAAAATCTATTTTATTTTCAAAAAGAAAATTATAATCTATTTTTAACACATTATATATCAAATTAATTATCTTTTAATTATTATTTTTAATTCAACATATATATTGCTCATTCAAAAATAAATTAATTATTTATTTTATAATTTTAAAGTATTTATTATATCTAATTATTGCCCGTTAATTATTATTTTGTTAAATTTAATATTATTTGATGAAATTTAAGTATATAGCTAAGAATTATACGAGTAACTAAATAAATATAATAACATTATAATATAGAGATGAAACACTATTTAAAATGAGTGTATTTAAATAGTGAATGAATTTTAATTTCATTTGCTACTGAATTATAAAATATTAATTTGTGTGTCTAAAGTTTGTTAATCTTTCTATTTGTGTTTTTTTTATTTTGGCTAGCAATTTTATGAAGGTTATTGTATTTTTTCCAATTTTATGCAGCATTAATATAAAAAAATCCTTTAAAAAAATAAGAAAATAAATAATATATATTATGTATTTAAAAGTTATTATTATTTTGGGTTAAATAGATGTTAGTAATAGAGTATAAAAAGTTTAAAATTAAGTTAGGTTGAATATTGTATATGTTAATGAAAGAAATGCTAATATTATATTAAAAGTTTGGATTGGTTGGAATTGTTAATAAATATAGTCGGTGGAGTTTCCAATTGTGGACCAAAAATTATTCCACCTTCCAACATCTGAATATCTGAGTTCCATTTTACAGAATCAACAGTCATTACATTTTTCATACCAAAGCATAGTTTACAAGCAAAAATGGTTTATACATATCGCATGACCTTATAAGTTAAGAAAGCAAACTGGCATATGATCATTATAGACATACTATACATAAGGGTGCAAATGGCGCTTGCGGACGGCGGGCGGTCGAGTGCCACCAAGCACCTAGACGGTGCCAAGATTATTTTTTTTTTTTTTTATTAATATTAATTTTTTTCTAAACATATATTAATAAAAATATACATTATACGATAAATTATAAATTTAAAATATAGTTAATAATTATCACAAAATATAACAAGTCAACAAAATGTTAAAAACTAATCATAATATGACATTGTCCAACTTCTAAATGAAACATAAAAAGAGCAAAATATATAGTACGTATAAATTATGAGGTAGTTCAATTAAACTTTCATTTTTTAATAATTTAGTAAATTAATTTTTATTTTTAATTTTACTTCTAACTTTTAAGTTAAAATAAAAATTGAAAAAAGAAGAGTAATGACCATCTAGCCGGTGCCAAAACGGCTTTGGCGGCCGCCTAGGCGGTCCTCAGCAGTGCCAAATGTGTTAGCGGATTTTTCTCAGCGATTTGATCTTGGCGTAGGCGGGCGAGGGCCTTCAAGCGCCTAGACGATCTCGGCGACCGCCATTTACATCTATGCTATACAGTCCGATAGAAATGTCTACCTCCTTTGAAAGTTCAAATTGCTAATACACAATGCAAAAAGGGATGCAAAAACAACAGGATACAAAATCAACATTACAGCAACAAGAGGTAGAAGATGATGCTGATATCCAAAGTAATCTCTCAAAAAGGCTGCTACTGTTTTCGTTTCTCCAAACACCATAATTTCCTCATCTATATCGCCATATTGTGACGTGAGCATGCCGTTCAATGACCAAGAAGTAGGGTTTGCATAATAGAACCAGATCCACCACCTCGGAATTTGCTATACATAAAACGAAGAATGCACGCAACTCTTTAGAGTTGTTCTTAAACATGCTTGTTACAATTTGTTCAACATTCTTGATCCTATAGTGTAAATGTACTTATTCTATATGCATAGGTTAAATTTGGGGTTTTGAGAATGTTGAAAATCTGAATTTCAAAATCTTGACAAATAGTAGGTAGTGTGAGCTTGTTTTAAGATATAAACAGGGAACTTTATGCTAAATCGATGCATTAAGAGTATGTGACATTGTGTTATTGATGTATAAGAGTATGTTTTATGTTATTGTTGTATAAGAGTATGTGATGTTGTGTTATTGCATTCTTGTTGATTGTAATTGTGATGATTGTGTAATAATTAGTGTATTTTATTGGAAGCTGCAGAAGTGATAAATAAAAGGGTTTACAGTTATTTGTAGGGTGATTATAGATTTTTAAAAACCAGATTCTAAAATCCAAAATTAGAACCAAATTTAGATTTATAAAATCCCAAATGAAATATACAATGAACGAAGATATGATCAACTATAACTCAGAACATATTAGTTTGATAAGAGATGCATGACAGAATATTTTATTAGAGAGGAAGGTAGATCAAAGATGCTTGTAAAGAAAGAAAGAACTAACCGGGTGAGGAATCAAGAATCCAGCATACAGATTGAACAAGGTGTAAAAGGCCGACTGTGAAATGGCAGCTACCGGAAAGTTTGGAGTAATCGACACCAACATCATTCCTAGATAAGTGAAGTATAGTAGCGTACAAAACATCGCGTAGAAATACCAAAACACCTTGTATGCCGTCCAGTAGTATCCAATCATCGGATACGTGATGACTGTGTATGCAACTGTTTGTGCAAATAGATAAGGAATCTCGATAATGACCTGTAAGGATATGACACTCATCACTCATGAGATATAACTATAGCCATAATTAAGTTGTCACATATACAGAAGTTGAATGATCCCTCATGTACTATACATCTTTCATCAAACAGGTACATATACTGTTTCCTTTTTGCCAATTGCATCCTATACTATTCTGCGATTGACTCCAGTGCCAACCTGTACCTTGTTTTAGTGGTTTTTTCGTCCAAAAGTCGAGCACGCAACTTTCATTCCTATTTCCCACACGACTTGAATTACTTCATTGTCCTTGCATTAGACAGCATGTAATTTACATGTTCGACTTTTGATCGGACAAAACCACAAAACAAAGTACATGTTGCAACTTGAGTCACTCCGGAGTAGTAGAGGTTGCAATCTGGAAAAAGAAGTATATGGTCCAGTTTGAGAAAATGGGTATAATATGGTGGCAAAATGATATAAACCTTATTAATTAAAATCAAGACAGAAAATATTAAGGCACATGAAACATGTACATATATAAAACCTGCTCAGCTGAATAACCTTATTACAAGATATAGAAAATATTGAGGCACATGAAGCATATACATATATATACCTGTGCAGCTGAATAAGCCAAGGAAGCATACATTCCAGCAAATCTTTCTCGGTACAGAACAGTTTGCTCTGTGCTTACATATGGCAGAATTGAAGAGGAATTGTTTATGCCGCAGAAGAGTGCTGAGCTATACATTGAACCAAGCAGAGTGAATAGACTCTGCTGATTATGTCTGTTGAAAGAGAGAACCAAACAAAGTTAGGAAACATTACAAGAATATATATATATATATATATATATATATATATATATATTAGGGGGCGCTTGGTATAAATTTAAGATGTCAATGGTAATGGGTATCATTGAGGGGGTAGTCACTATGTAGTTAGTGATTACCCTTTTTTTAACTTGATTTTATGATCTCATTCACATATAATAAATAATACTAAACACTACTAATAGTAATGAATCCTCATTAATCTCCATTCATTTCCATTCCCCACCCTCATTACCCCCAACCAAGCAGGCCCATATATATATATATATATAATATCAAAAAACACCAATCAGATGATGAGAGTAATAATGTAGTTACATTTTCTTTCCTTAACCCCAGAAGAGGACACCGAAAAGAAAAGCTGTGAAAAGCATGTGCAACGAGCGCATCAAGTTGTAATTGGGGCTTCTCCAGTAAGATAAGTGCTGCTTCCAGAGGCAGGCTTTGAATTGCCCCCAACCATTTTGCGCATATTGAGTTGGGAAATGCAGATCTTTTGATCCGGAAGGTGGTTTACTCAGCTTTCTCACAAGTTCTTTGTTATTCCTTCAGTCAGAAAATAAACCTAATGAACATGACAATACTTTTATGGACCAGTTACACTGTGCAACTAAGTGCATTTTTAATGGTATTGCTGTTTTTACAAAAAGGTTTTAATTGGTATGCGTTAGTTGTTTCTTCATTGAACAGTATTAGGTGGTGTTACTCAACATGAAAGGGTTGTGTAATAGACTCACTCATGCAAAATGGATTTGTTGTAAATCTCAGCAAAATCTATGCCAAGTTCAGCCTCAGTGGAAGTGGATGTGACCTCCAACATCCATGCAGCTGGATTGTAGTTATCTCGAATTTTTGGCACACCAGAGATGCCCTATAACAAATTAAACATTGAAATGGTATAGTTCGTATATAGGAATGCTAGAAGTAACAAAGACACCCACAATAAATTAAGGATATCAAGATAATCACCTCAAAATATTCAATTACTTTACAGGACTGCTGACCTAAGGGACCACAATAACTCATACGACCTCCAGCTTTAAGTAGTAATAACTGTACACAAGATGCATGATCTACTATTAGAAAATGAAAACACTTTGTGCAAATCTATTTTTGTAAAATGAATGACGTAATTCATTGTTTTTACCTCATCAAAGGCTTCAAATATGTCAATCTTGGTTGATGAATTGTGCAAACAATTGTCCTCCCAGTATTGGCCACATTCTTTACTGCCCTCATAACAATTGCTGCTGCTATGGCATCTAACCCTGTTGTAGGCTCATCCATGAAGATAATCGAGGGGTTGGCAACGAGTTCCACAGCTATTGTTAAGCGTTTTCTTTGCTCAGTCGATAGGCCATCAACACCAGGCAACCCCACTACTGCATCTTTTATGCCGTCAAGCTCAATAGTTTCAAGCACTTGTTTAACGAATTCCTATTACAGTTTCAAAGAATCTTAAATTAGAGTACACTTGGGTGACATCTAATACTGTTCAATGAAAATAAATTAAATAATTAATATTTGTTCAATAAATAAAGCTAATACCATTTTAAAATACACGTAAATTGCATGATCTAATTGGGCATGGAAGTATTTGCCAATAAATTATACTAATGGATTGGAGAATCTATGCAATATTTTAGCTTTAGGGTGTGGCATCGTGCATATTTTGTCTTTGTCTCAACATGCGGATCAAGATGTAGCCAAGCTGAAAAGATTACAGATTCTTCGACAGTAATCTGTGGAGAATGTATATCAGTTTGTTCACAATAACCTGAGATCCGAGAAATGTACTTTGGACTTTTGGATACCCTCCTATTTGTATTTCTCCTTCCATTGTGCCACTAGTTTTTCTACCAGAAAGTACGTCTAGAAGTGTCGTTTTTCCGGCCCCACTGACGCCCATGAGTGCTGTAAGAACACCAGGCCTGAATGCAGCGGTGATATCACAAAGAAGCTGAAGCTTTTTCCCAGTAAAACCATGCTCTTTCATTGCCTGAAAGGAAATCAGAGGATTTACTGCAATAGTTAATTCTAGTATATTTCTCTTGCTAATCTGAAATGACACAAGGAATTTTTTTAACTCAAATGATTTACAGTTTTACCACAGGGGTTTCGACATAGTACTGCACGTCTTGAAAAACTATACTTAGAGGTTCAAATGGTAAAACCATTCTGTCTGCAAAAGAAATTTCTCAAGCGGGGAGAAAAACTTGCAATAATAGCAAACATCATATTTTCTTATGAAGGGAAATTGAGTAACCTTGATGAGATTTTTCAGGGGGAGAAACTTTAGGATGTTCCAATTCTCTACTTCCTCGTAGCTTTGATAGTTGGTCACTTGAAATAATAGCCCTAGAACCAGAAGCTGGTACATTAAGAATGAATTAAATGGTATTTGAAGTCTACATGCAATACGTAGTAGAATACATAAACATGAGTGATGTACTTACGTTTTAAGTAAGTCAATGCTAATGCAAATCCAATGTTGAAGAGCAGTGTGAGTCCTAAAAGGGCACCAACTGATACCCAAAATAGGTCTTTATCAAATTTTAACCCCCGGCTTGCAAGTATTTGATTCCTAGTGTAGTATTTCCAACCATCTCCTACAAATAAATTAAGAAAAAATGGTATGAATATAAAACAAATAGAATAATCACATAGAACGCCAATGCTATGTAAAGGCCCCTCATGCAAAAGGACAACTAATCTTGAAATATCAAAGAATTATTAAAAAGAGGGAAATTGATCATTTATCACATTTGCCAACTTTAATAATAAAAGTTGTTGCGCAAGAATTTTTATGACAAGATCCTCGTGACATTTCCAACTTGGAGAATTAATTTCTATACATAAATCCTTACCTTTTGCCATCTTGGAGCCAGAAATTCATTGGATGAAAGGCCTATCTCCCCATATGACAGTGGAGAAAGCCAAAATGCCCATGTCAACCAACCTGGCATAGATGCTGCAAAACACGAGTCATTTCTTCACTCTTATTGTGCCTAGAGAGAGATATGCATGTGATAGATATCAAATCAAATTTACTGAAAAATGATAACTCACGCCTTGGGATCAAAAACCCGCTGAATAACATAGTGAATAATATTGTCAAACCGCCAGCTGCTGTAGAAGCAACCACAGTCTGGAAAACAGATGCCAAGAAACGAAACAGAGACAGTGAGGCTATGTGGACACCAAATACTATCATCATTTGTCGGAAAAACCTGGAAAAAAATTATGATGTTTTATTATGCATGGCTACATATATAAGAAGTTAAATCTTGAGTAGAAGTTTATTCAATTTACTAACCTCCCAGCCTCTGGGGTAAACCCAATGACATAATAAGTAAGAGATGTCCAGACTACAGCTTCCAACATAGATTCAGGAGTCTTGAGAATTGTTGCAGGAACTGCATAAGCTCATGCAGGACAAAACTTTAATTCCCTCTGTTTAAAGAAAACTGGAAGTTTTGCTGCAGTCATAGAAAGCTCAGGCATTCCATCAATATGAAGAATGATAAGAGCAAAAAATAGAGCTCCCAAGTAATTATTTGCATGGACGATATCAACCCCCATCTCTGTCCTCAGGAATACAGTCATCGTTACAGATGTGATAAGCACAAGCTGAAAAAATGGCAGTACTTCTTAAGTAAAAATGATAAAGGATATATGTATGTATATTTATATTATATATATATATATATAATTGAGTTTGAATTCATTATAGTGATTTGGCTAACCTGAACTGATTTAAATATATATACGAAAGAATTCCTTTTCATGAGAAGAAATTCTCTCGACATACAAGACCTAAATAAAGTCCATTTTGGGAGAGAATACACACTAAAACTAATTGCATTCTTGTGGCTCTTCGACTTATCGAATGGTGACAAGAGATCCTCGCTCAGCTTCTTTCCATGCACAGACGACTTATATTTCTTCAAAAACATATCAACTGATGTGTACCGGTAAGGCTGGTCAGTTTCGTGCCAGTATTGTTCCTGATCTTTCCTAGAAATAACCTGGAAAACCAAGTCAATTATTCAGCTGTTTTTTCTTACAAGACAAGGAAATAAACAATGTGATTTCACTTGCCTCCTGGAGAAAATCAGCCACTCCTTTCCTTTCAGGACACCTAAAACCACAACTGCTGAAGAAGTCTAGAACATCACTGCAGGGCCCATGGTAGACAATCTTCCCCTCTCCCATCAAAATTACATCATCAAAGAGATCAAATGTTTCTGGGGCAGGTTGAAGAAGTGAAACAAGAATAGTAGCATCTGTGATGTGTGCTAGCTGTTGAAGGCAACTGACAATCTGATATGTGGTCGAACTATCTAGACCATTTGATATTTCGTCCATGAATAAAGCTTTTGTTGGCCCAACATTCATCTCACCTTCATAAAGTTAGTGTTCCTATCTTAATTTAGAGTAACATTTGGGTGCTGGTGCACAAACTTATATTGTTCAATGAAAACAACTAATATTGTTTAGTGAAAACATCTATGTACTGACTAATTAATACTTCCTCCGTCCACGATAAATGGTCCACGTTGCCTTAAACGGTCGTCCACAATAAATGGTCTACTTACCTAAAATGGAAAACTTACAATCATTATTTCATTTTTTATATACATATACTCACTTTTACCCATCACATCAAGTACTTTTTTAATAATTAAATATTTTTTTATACTAATACACTCACTTTTACACATCAACATCAACTCTTCTTAATAACCGTGAATTGCCAAGGTAGTCCAATTTTTGTGGACGGAGGGAGTACTTAAAGCAAAACAGCTAATACCATTTAAATGCACTTGAGTTGCAAACTGGTGCATAGAAGTATTCACTCTTAATGAAGATGAGAGAATTTTAAGAAATATAATAGCATCAAGATTACCTGTTGTCAATCTCTTCTTCTGACCACCAGAGATACCTCTACTCATTGCATCACCAGAAAGTGTGTCAGCACAGATATCCAGACCAAGAATCTAAAATATGTAAGGAGTGTATGCAACAAACTGTTAACACAAGATGCTCTAATAAATGTAGCTATAATGGATAAATTAATGCATACATGGAATATACTTTCAATATGTAGTCTGTCTGAAGAGTACTCTTTTGTCCTTCCACAGAAATTGCCTGTACAAAATAAAGAAGAAATTTACAACATCAAAGATATATAAAATATTAATTTTGGTATATCGGTACCTTCATGTAAGTATCTATATCTGGATCAGGAACAATGTTGGCTTCTTTTTCCCTTCTGCTAACCTCCATCATAGTTTCTATACATATAGATAAAGAGCATATCAATATCATGCAGCTATTAACAAATTGTTTCTTGATGGAATTTGATATTAGTAACATGCCTGCTCTGCTGCCAATACCCTGACAACGAGCTGAAAAATCGAGTGTTTCCCGTACAGTCATTTCAGGGATATGCAGATCATCTTGGCTTATATATGCTGAAGTTTTCTGTGGCACAAACTCATCCAGTTTATATCCGTTGTATGTGATATCTCCAGTGACCTGTTGTAGCAGTTAAGGAACAATTTACTCATGTTACTTATGATAATAATAAGCCTATAATATCTCATAATACTATGTAAAATCTCACACGTAATTGTAATAGCATCTTGAGCTATTTTAAAACTTAAATATAACTTCTATATTCTTTTGGAGCTTAATATTTAAACATCATCTGTTTTTCAGAAAAAACTAAATTAAAATAAAAAGAGGCAACACCTTGAGTGATTTGTCCAAATGTCCTGATAAAGCTTTCAATAGTGTAGTTTTCCCACACCCTGGAGGACCAAGTAATAGAGTCATCCTGTAACAATAAAATAGCATAAAATATATGATGGAACTATTTATTGAACCATTTTAAGTGAATATAATTCAAAATGTTGGCACCTGTGATGATATTTTGAAACTTTAACGGAGATTGTATAAGTTTTAAAAGACAATAAGTAAACGAATATAATTCTACTTCCCAATTAGAAAATCTGCAATAATATAACCACAAATGTTCATATATTACAATCTAACGACCGTCGAAGTCCATAATCCACATTACCTTCCAGGCTTAATGATGCCACTAACTTCATTAATTATGTCCACATGAGCGTCTTGCAATGGAAAACAAGGCAACCTGCCGACATCCTATACAACAAAAGTGGAATTTCAACTTAGAATGCACGAGATAATGCATGGCTGTGCTCTTCTAATAAAATGTATTCCTAAAATCCTAGGCACAGAAACCATAAGCTGAAACAAATGCAGATAGAGAGGAAAGCGACAATAGCCCAAATTGCAAATAAGGTTCCAATATTTATTAGCTCAAAGTCCAGCTTTTAAGTTTTAACTATGTATCTGAAAAAAGGGCAATCTCTACTCAAAACCAAATAATGAAAATTTAGCAAAGAATTAGCATAACATCTGATATAACAATCCAAAATAAATACACATTTCAACAAAAGGGCTTTCCTGTAAACATAAAAAAAATATGCACACATAAACTGTATTACAGCATAATTAACAATGCTTACCATAAGCAAGCTTTTCAAAGAATTCCAAAGGGTTGGCAATGGCTTTCCATAAACAACCTGACACTCAGCTGCTACGTGCAAATCGGAGTATCTAACCTCAATGGTGGGCATTTTGACACCAACTCTACATGAATTTAAGCTCAAATCTTTAACTATCAACTTCACAAATAAATATGACTACTAAAAACAAAGTAAGTTGCATTTATCATCTATTACAAAAACAAAATCATACTTATCAATCCTTTTCCTAATTTTGTGCAGAAGTTTTAGGTTATCATGCTCAATGTGCTTAATTAGCTTCTCAATGAACAAATGCCTCTCGGGTGCCCCAATCTTAGTAACATCAACCACTCTTTTCCCGTTCCTTCCATCTTCATTTCCCCCATTTTCATCGAAGAGAGAATATCTTAGCCGTTCAAACGTCGGCAGTCGATCAATTGCTGCCCAGTGAGAGAGGGCTTCTTCGTCTACATTAGCAGAGCTCAACGCCGAATCGGAACGGAAGCTCGACGCTGCAGCGACGACCGGAAGCTCCCCCCAATTTCTGATACTTCATTTCTGAACGACTCAATATCATCTCTGCCAATGAAATTATCCATTTTCTGGGCTCGGATGCTGCGTTTTCAGCTCTGGATCTGCATTTCCAGAGATGAAATGCCCTGTTTATGGGTCTTTCGTCCATTTTTTTAATAGAGGAGGGAAGACGACCAGCGTGAGGTAAGGGAATCTGCAATATTTTTATGGGTCTTTCATCACATTCTCGATATTCTGAACAGCGACGCCAGTTAGAAAATCTGCAATATTTATTGCGGAGTTGGAGACCAACCCAAAATAAACTCCATGTGTACATGTATTTACTTATCACTATTATATATTATTATTGTATATATTCACAATCGCTAGTATCCATGTACACTAAGCAATGTTTATAAAATTAAGTATATTTTAATAACAATAATAGTATGAATGAGTAATAATGATAGTG
Source organism: Prunella vulgaris (assembly GCA_026898435.1). Taxonomy (NCBI): domain Eukaryota; kingdom Viridiplantae; phylum Streptophyta; class Magnoliopsida; order Lamiales; family Lamiaceae; genus Prunella; species Prunella vulgaris. The sequence continues at coordinate 895,974 of JAPKLY010000086.1, read as the reverse complement.
ATTATACATAACAGTGACACGAGTTCATATGAACTCGAGTTAACGAGAAACCTATTCATTTTTTTGACAAAAACTTGTATAAATCCGAGTTCACGGAGAACTCAAATTTATCAATTATCACTGTCATATGTATATACTATCAAAGTTATGCATATACACTATCAATATTTACAAAATTAAGTATATTTTAATAACAGTAATAGTAATTTTTTTAATCGATAGTAATAGTGATATTGATTATATATAATAGTGACACAAATTCACGAGAGATCTACTCTATTTTTTTTTTATTCTTGTTGTGTCATGGATGCTTTTTAATTCTTGTTGTGTCATGGATGCTTGGAAAGGACGTTAGACATTGGAGTCGTAGACAATTTAACCATAACTTGGTCTCAAAATTATTTTTAAATTGCCAAGCAAAAATATTCACATGTCATTTATGACTTTATATCACAATACTTCATCGGTTTCATATAAATTTTTATACTTTTTTTATCCACTATTTTGTATATATAATATATTTTTAAAAAAAATTGTGTAATCCCATAGGACGTAAATTTCTACCGGACAAAAAGAGCATTGTTTATGAGTTAGTCTTATGTGATGTTAATTTATGTGATCTCGTAATGATTTTTAGTCTTATGTGATGTTAATTTATGTGATCTCGTAATGATTTTTACATTATGGGGGAGAATGTCGATGCAATCGGCTGTTGGCTTGCGGTGATTGAAGATTTTTTCCTTGCGGACTCCTGTAATTCCTGGAAGAGAACAGGGCACTGAAGGCGGTTCTCTGTCGATGAGAGGTTGAGGCGTTGAGTAGGTGGCGACCAATTTATTTCCGGCGTGGAAAATTGAATGACGAGCAGAGGTGGTTTGAGTTGCGGCTTCAATGGAATTATGGAGTTGTTGCAGACTTCAATGACAACTTTCATGGTGGTTGTCGAATTTTGTGGCAACTAATATACCAGCTACCTTTTCTATCTTACTTGGTTAATGCTACATTCCAATTATATCTATAGCAACAAAATAACAATAAGCGGTTGGTGGGTGCTTATGAAATAATAAGGGCATATTAGTCCTTTAATTTATTATTATATATAATTATAAATTTTAGTGGGTGCATTTAACTTAGGCCTTTTAGTTTTATTTACACAAATATGGTGAAATCTATGGATTTTACTTATTTAAGCAAAAACATGACTTGAGTTCACGTTTAGTAGACAGTTTCATCGCGCTCCGTTAGGGCCCTCTGCAATTATTCAAATTTGAATATATTTTTTCTCTAACTTATATTTCCAAACTCAACACAATTTTTTAAGCTTAACTTATATGAAGCGAGTTTGAGCTTACACTGGGCTAATTTGAGTTGACCCAGTGAACCCAACGAAAATGGAATCGTTCACTACAATGGCGGGCAGATGTATTGGTGCATCAAATTAATTTCTGAGAAGCATATTGAGTCAAATGAAGAATCAAATTGAGATGGTGTGTGTACTAACAAACACTTGTGCTGCATATAATTTGGCCCTGCAATTAAATGTATTCACTTTCATAGCATTTTACATTGTAATTGCAGTTTACAAATATAATGGTACTAGTTAGTGTATGTAATGATATCAACGAATAAATCTAAGGGTATTTATTTTATACTAGGATAGTACTTTCCCGTGTGTTGTGTGGAAGCCAATCGTATTTATATTTCATTACTTAATAAATAAATAAATAATAAATTTAGAAATATATTTATTTTAAATAAAATAAAAAATGAAATGTGATACCTAATATTATAAAGTATAAAAACAAAAACACACCAATGCATTACTATCAATTATTACATACTAACTATAACTTTAAAAATATAATATCATCACATCTTATTAGAATGTCTAATAATATACAAAAAAATATATATATTATTAATGACTAAACATTGTACATATTAAAAGAGTAAAAAAATAAAATAACATATATATAATAACAAAATTTATATCAGTTAATGTGTCTTAGTGTATACAACTAAGCCCATAAATAAAATTACTTTGACTTAAATTAATGAGTATATAAAATTAAAAAGATATATATCTTTATATTATATAAAGACAAAGTTATGAAATCAACCAGAATGCTCGATTTCAAATTTCCTCAATTCTCATTAATTCTGGCATAAAGAACTAATCTCGACCTTATATTTTAAGTGTTTTACTTTTGACCATACATTTTAATATTTTATAAATATATGTCTTATATAAATCTTATAAATATATTCATAATATCAAATCCTATATCTAATTTTTTTAGACTCAACCGTTCATCTTAATTTACAACTTCTATAAATCTCAACTCTATAAATATTATTATTCTCATCTTTTAACCTTATTTCTTCGTATGTCCCTTGCTTCTTCTTATTTGTCTTCTGATGCTCTTATTTATCTTATTCTGATATTCGAATTGTTTATTTATCTTTTTATGTTCGATTTTTTTTGTAGGTTCATATTTAAGTCTAATAATTTGGTGAAATAATTTTTTATTTCTATTGTTACACAATTTTCGTGGTTTTCTTTTGGAGGTAATGCTTAATTGTTACAATTGCATGTCTATTTGATTTAAAAATTTGATGTTAGAATTATTTATTTATCTTTTTCATGTTTTTTTTATGTTCTTAATATTCTGATATTGTTTGTTTATTTTTTATATTCAATTTTAATTGCAGGTTCACTTAAATTATTGTGTCTTCGTCATACATACCATAAATTATTTTTACACCGTAAGTTATTTATAATTCTAGAAAAAATATGTTCTAGAGCATAATATTTTGTACGCGTTGTGCATGAATACATATTTTTTAATTACTTAATTTATTTACCACAATATTGTTATGCGTTGTGCATGTGCAAATTATTGATATACGTATATATGTTAGATTCAAGATCACACACACACACACACACACACACACATATATATATATATATATATTATAAATCATTAATACATGTATGTGTAAATTTAAGAAATCATAACTGTTATTACCTGATTATTTCGTATGTGGCTTGGATCAGGATAACAAATAATATAAAAATACTCGAATAAATGTGCGGAAATATGTAAAGAACACCAAGATTTGCCCAGGTCTTATATTGCAAGAGCTGAGACTTAAGTAAAGTCTATTGATTGTGTAAAGGTTCAAATCTTTACAATGGTGGCCTTAAAGCCATATTTATAGAGTAATTTAAATAAGGCACGTGCATCATTTACTCTGTGATGGTCAACTAAACCGTTACAAAAGTCATTATGGAAAGTCTTCCATAATTAATAACATCTTCCATATGTGACCTCTGATCGGCGCTAATTATGCTACACATTTGGCGTAATTGCTGTAATTACTCTCGGTAAGTTGACTTTGAGTATGCTTGTGCTCGTCGACATGTATTTTGCTCATGCTCGTCGATATGTATCTTGCTCGTGCTCGTGCTTGTCGACATGTACCTTGCTCGTGCTCGTCGACATGTACCTTGCTCGTGCTCGTCGTCATGTACCTCACCCGTGCTCGTCGACATGTACCTCGCTCGTGCTCGTCGACATGTATCTTGCTCGAGCTCGCGCCCCAAGCTTTGCAATATTGAGTTTGGGCCTCTTATAATAATTTATGGGCCTGAGCCCATATTATTATTTTATTGCTGTCACAACAATTGCCCCCTACTTTTGATGTGCTTAATTTTACAAAGTGTAGCACATTAAAAGTAAGTCGAGAGCTTAATCGGCAAGGATGAGTATGAGGTCTTGCCTGAGAAAATTCTGAAGTTGTTGACGTTGCTCCGCTTGTCTCTAAACTTTAAATCGTCTCGATGGAGATACTAAAATTATTTTCTAATTTTTCTGAGATAGAGACGACTTCATTGCTATTACGTAGACTATGAAATCCTGTCTAAAAAATAATTAAAAATCTATCAACTCCTTGAGGATGACCTTCATTATCTCGAATCTTTGATTTCTACTTTTAAAACGGGTGGATGGAATTAAATATGATATTGGAGTCCTCAAGCCAATTATATAATTAAAAATGGTTTAGCTCAAAATATGAGACATTCCTTTTGTGTAGGAATTAGAAAGACCAGCGTAAATCCTTTCCATAACTAATAAATTTCTCATATATTTTGGTATATATATTAATGGGCCACGATTAGTAGCTACCCAAAGTAAAAACAGCCTGCTACTCTTTCCAATTTGACTTCCTTGAAATAAGGGAGCTACTTGCAACTTCCATATAGCACTAAACTGGTGGCCTGTCATTTCCCTTTTGCAATTAAATTTTTTTTTTTCTTTATCCAGCCGCATATGTTGACCCCAAAATAGGAAATAAAATCTCCTGCAGTATAAAGTAAATCCTCCACCTTTTCAGTACATTGGCGTATTCCAAATATATATATATATATATAATCGCATCACAGGAACTTGAATTATAGCCGAGATCTCGCATCTCAGGAATTGATTTTGTCCCAGGTTTGCACCCTTGAAAATTTTCCTTCTGGCTGCCGAAATCTTTATCCTTTTGTAATTTCTTTTACAGCCGTACGTATTAGTCAAAATGAATTCCTTACAGTGTGGATGACAAAAACTCTTATTGACATGGAAATAAGAATGGCGCCATATATTTATATATATAATCCAGTCTCAGCAAATGGAAACTGGAATTCGCAGCCTTCCTCGCGTGCCAAAGTCAATGGTAAGCCCTTCGACGCCGCAACAAAATCGACTAGTCATGTTTAGTTCCAGCCCCGCCAATTTTCTGTTCGCGGCGCCTCGTTCGTCCGTCGACGTGGATCCTTGGTCAACTATTTTATACTTCTATCTATGGCGGCATAGTGGGATTGTAAGCACGGTGAAGGTGACGGCTGGCATAATATCATGCTCTTCAATTTATCTGAGTTTCTCTCTGGTCCGTAGACCTCGGATTTTCTTTTTTCCGGCTGCATGCAGGCGGACTGCGGTACCCCTGGGCCGCCATTTGCGGCTTCACTCATCAACTCCTAAGGAAGACGGTACGCGTGAGCTTTCCTTGGTCATGTCCACAGCTCAAACTCCCCGCCATTTCTGTCTTGTCATTTCTTTCAACCTCTGTCCCAGGTAAGTGCTTTCGCATTGTGTATGCACATATATATATATATTCCTCTGCTTTGTAAGAACCCAAATCGCATTGGCTAGCCGAAGTTTTGAAAGTGCAGTTACATCCACAATGAAGGCTGGGCAGGTAGACTCTCGAAATGTTGAAATCTCGACCGTAGTATCGACATTAATTCAAGATATTCACATGGGTCGTTCGCATCATTGTCTTGCATACATATCATTTCAAGGTGTTATTCCGTCTTTTTGCGACGGGGGAATTCCTGTAGCATCGTTAGACCAACAACGGTAGTCAATCACTGAAGATAGCCCAATACCCACTATTTGCGACGTCGTTAGACCAACGATGACGACCAGCAATACCGATTGCTACCATTTTCTCCCGTAGCATCGGTCAGTTCTTCATTGATTCGTGGCAATAGCTACGGTCATCATCCTCAACCTTGCGTCTGACAGCTTTCAACAGGTATACACATTCATCCTCTATTTGTATCCATTGTTAATTGATCGAAGCTACTACCCCTGTTTCCAAATCCTGGTGCTTCCACCTTCTTCAATTGCCTTCACGGATTTCTGTAAATAGAGCGAGGTGTGAAGATCAAGTCTTGCAAATTGCTTAAGGACATTGTGGTGGCGTGCGAGAAGCAGTGGAGGTAAATTTCGGCGTTGAGACGACAAAAGCAATCTTGTTATCCTCTCTCCTCTTTCTAAATGTGTTCTACGAATGGGGTGAGAACAATGACACAAAGAAAGAGAGAGACGGTGCGTCGACAATGTCTTCACCTTCTCCTCGATCTATGACCTCGCCTGATGCAACTGCATGACCAAACATGGCGAATACTGCAACTAGTCCCCTTTTCCGTCCAACACCCCCCCAAACTTATGACAGAAGTGAGGGCGCTCTGACGATGTGTGATCAGCGGCAAACATCTTCAGCTAGTCGTTGACAACTACGATGAAAAGCACATTTCTTTTCGTCCAACACTGCTTAGGCTTGAGATGGTGGTGCTGGCATTCTTCATCAACTGAAGATGAAAAAGTCGATCATGTTATCATAAAGTGGCAGTCATATTTTTCCTCAATTCTTGACGGAACGACAATCCACTTTTGCGACAAGATCCACTGGTACGTATATATATACATACACATAAGTTTCTCCTAAGATTTAAGAGAGCGGCTGATGTTGATTCAAATATCGAAAACCTTTTTAGTCATCTCTCCTCGGTGGATATCTTCGGCCTAGTCCCGTGACGGTAGAACGAAATTGACATAAGAGGTGACGGCTTTCGACCAGCCTCTTCTTTATGAACTCGCCACCAATGTATATGTAGATAGTCTTCTGGTATTTGCAACTAATAAAAAATAGCGGCCGACTTTGAGTAGCTGTTTGAAACGGCAGTTTAACATTTCACAGCGTGATGGCTATCTTCTGAAGCAGTTCACAACAGGTTTGAGATTAATAGGCCTAATTGCAGTAGATTCACACAATCGTTAAGCGTGTCTCATCGGGAAAAGAGTGGATAGCACCTCTTCGTCGAGTCAATGTATTACATCATCGCGATATATCTCTGCATCTGTTTAGGCTGCGACTAGATCATCTTTGTCGTCACATTATTACCATCAAATATAGCATCCATTTCTAGTGGGGTTTGGTATGAGTCGTGCTTGTGATGGTCGACCGATGAAGATCATCTCAGCAATCCTCCCAACGACAATGTTCATAATATCTTTTTCTTATGTACTTGACTTGAAAGTGATCCCTCCGAGAAAGATATGTAGATCGGGGCAAAGGACTTACTATTCATATCTTCATATCTGATTCTTTACCTGTGAGGCCAAGCCCTCGAAAGTAGAGTTTTCTCAGGTCGGACATCAATCGAGTTCAGATGTAAATTATCAATTTTTTTAAAGAAGCTCAACTTCGAGGTATGTCATAATTGACTTATTCTTTTCCTCCATGTTTGCAAATGATAGTACTCCTTGCCACTATGTTGTTCGATTTTCTAACATCGTGGTGGGCTTTGAGTAGCCAAGATTTACCTAGCTATATAAAACGGACTAGTTTCGATGCCCCTCGTGCTTGGACTCATGAGCTTGAGGGTGTAGTCCAAAAAAGTTGTGGAGATGCTACCTTGTTGGCTACTCGAATGCTAGCTCTTCACACCGCAATCCTAGCTACTAAAACTTTAACTGAGATGGATGAAGAGATTGACGAGTTCAAGGCCACAATGAGGGAACTAGCTTTGTCTTGTCCATGTACAATATTTGGACTTTGTAGTTATGCTCTCATAAGCTTGTTCTAGGGAGATAATTAGCTCGCCTAGATGTCGTATTTCGCCAACTTTGATTTGCAAGATAATTAGCTCGCTTTTTTGTTGGTTTCTGCCCGTGTTGAGAGATAATTAGCTCGTCAAGGGACTTTTTTTTAAGGAATTATTCTCGTCAGCTATATTTGTCGAGCTAAATCCGCCGCGCCTCACACTAAACTAAATTTGCAAGATAATTAGCTCGCCTTTAGTTTAGTTCGGGCGACTTTGGCTCCAACACAGTCATGCTCTCTAACTTCAAGTAAAGCTTGCGCGAGATACTTAGAGCTCGCTAACTTCAAATGAAGCTTGCGCGAGGTGCTTGGAGTTCGCTAACTTCAAGTGAAGCTTGCGCGAGGTGCTTGGAGTTCGCTAACTTCAAGTGAAGCTTGCGCGAGGTGATTGGAGCTCACTAACTTTAAAAGAAGCTTGCACGAGGTGATTGGAGCTCGCTAACTTCAAGTGAAGCTTGCGCGAGGTGATTGGAGCTCATTAACTTTAAAAGTAGCTTGCGCGAGGTGATTGGAGCTCGCTAACTTCCACTGAAGCTACTGAAGCTTGCGCGAGGTATTTGGAGCTCGCTAACTTCCACCTGAAGCTTGCGCGAGGTGTGTTCACAATAATTTTGTAAAGATCAAAGACTTCTTATTCATATATAACAATATATGTACATGCCCCCAGGGCTTTACAAAATGGAAGTTTAACATCTTATTAAACATGAAATCCTCTACTCTGAATTTTCTAATCTTGACCTTAGAGCTGAAGTATTTTCTTCTTGTTATTCCACTTGAGCATATGCACATGCCCCCAGGTCAATTGGAGGTTCCTCTACGAAAAATCATCATCTTCAACCTTTAGATGTGCAAAACTAGTTTTTCGGTAAGGTGGAAATCAATTTCCTCGTCCTCTCTTCAAAGGACCTTGATCAGTATTATCCTGCCTAGGTGTCGGCCGCTTGACAAATTCGTTCAACCTCCCTTCCTCAAACAACTTCCATAGCTGTCCAAGGAGATCACGACATCTGCTTGTATTATAACCAGGGTTATCGTGATAGGAGCAAAATCTTTTGTCATCGGGCTGACTTGGCACATTTCGTAGTGGACGAGGAGATTCAAGCATATTCTTATCTTTTATAGCGTTGAAGATGTATGCTGGAGTTTGATTGAATTTTGTAACAATACTTACTTCATCTCCAGCGTTGAATCTTTTGAAGGTGTCTGGGGTCTTTGATGCTCGATCCACATTTTTCTTTTTGAATGGAGATGATTTCTCTTGTTTCTCCTCCACTTTTACCTCTCCCAATCTCTGGGCCAATAAATTCTTACGATTGATGAGCTCGCCTACTCGTCTCCTGCATTCTGCATATGTTGTTGGGAGGTCTTTGGTCAGACTGCGGAACATGGGGGAGTCTCCCCTAAATCCTCCAAGTAGAGAATGAAGTGCTAGCTCATCGCTGACGGGCTCACCACTGAGGATGATCTCATCAATTCGATCAATATATTGTTCGTCCCCCTCATCTTTTTGCTGTCGAACTCTCATCAACCGACAGCGACTTTCCGGCTTGTTGATTTTCGCTGCAAAGTACGATATGAACTTTTCCCCTAGCTCGGAGAAGCTATGGATGGAACGGGGAGCAAGATTCACGTACCATTTATGGGCTAATTCACCAAGAGTGAGAGGGAATTAGCGGCACTTCGTTGCATCCGTTGCGCCTCGGCCTGTCATGTAAATTCTGTATTTGGAGAGGTGAGTCTTTGGATCAATCTTTCCCTCGTAGAGGGGAGCTTGAAAAGGAATTATTTTTTACTGAAGTTGGGCTTCTTCTAGCTCGATGGCCAATGGCTCATTGTCCGAGCTTAAACGTTTAGAGTGGTCACCCCTTGATTCCACCATGCCCTCTACGTCGGCTAGCCTTTTCTGTAAGGCTTGGAGAAGGGATTGTTGGTTGTCCTGCACAGCCGCTAGTCTCACCATCTCAACAGCAGGTTCTCTAAGAGCATAGTAAGAAAAACCATCTGGGCCCAATCGATCATGGACCGAAATTCGGGGCTGGTCGCGTCTTAGTAATGCATTTTGGGCAAAGCTCATTTGTTGTCTGGCAGAGTTACCAGGCTCTGTCCCTCTTGAATAAAAGGTTTGCATCGGAATGTAGTTAGATGACCTTGTTAATGATTCAGGAAGGGAAGACACGTTTGGTATTTCCCGATTTGCAGACCATGAGGAAGATCTCTTTGAAAGATCAGATCCAAGTCGATTGAAAATCGACTGTACGCGAGATTTTGTTGCTTGCATCTGACTTTCTCCCTGGTGCTCATTCGTTTTTCTCATCTTGTGTTGGTGAAAATTATAGTTTCTCCAGGGAGCAAAGAATGATCTCCTTGTTGCTCTCATTTCTTTTACTTTTTGTCGGAGCTGCCTAACGTATGAGTCCACTTGTTCAGGTGACTCGAAGTTTTGCATCGGAATAGGCATCAATTCCCTTTTCCGATGCCCGGGCGTGGACTGAGCACGCTCAGCCACTGGGGCATGGTCAGGGGTGAATGAGTTTCCGGTAGTCGAATTCTCCTCTGGAGCTGTCATGGAGTATCCAGCAGAAGTATTGGGCAAAACGTTACGAGAAGTGGTAACAACCTTCGATTTTGTCATATTCTTGAGAATCTTGATGATTTCCTTCGAATGTCGTTTGAAGATTTGAAGATCTGAAGATAAACTTCAAAATTTGGGTTTCAAACTTGAAGATTTGAAGATGAACTTCAAAATCCGCGATGAAGATTTGGAGATTTACCCTTCTTCTAGCGCCAATTGTTATTACCTGATTATTTCGTATGTGGCTTGGATCAGGATAATAAATAATATAAAAATACTCGAATAAATGTGCGGAAATATGTAAAGAACACCAAGATTTGCCCAGGTCTTATATTGCAAGAGCTGGGACTTAAGTAAAGTCTATTGATTGTGTAAAGGTTCGAATCTTTACAATGGTGGCCTTAAAGCCATATTTATAGAGTAATTTAAATAAGGCACGTGCATCATTTACTCCGTGATGGTCAACTAAACCGTTACAAAAGTCATTATGGAAAGTCTTCCATAATAATAACATCTTCCATATGTGACCTCTGATTGGCGCTAATTATGCTACACATTTGGCGTAATTGCTGTAATTACTCTCGGTGAGTTGACTTTGAGTATGCTCGTGCTCGTCGACATGTACTTTGTTCATGCTCGTCGATATGTATCTTGCTCGTGCTCGCAGACATGTACCTTGCTCGTGCTCGTCGACATGTACCTTGCTCGTGCTCGTCGACATGTACCTTGCTCGTGCTCGTCATCATGTACCTCACCCGTGCTCGTCGACATGTACCTCGCTCGTGCTCGTCGACATGTACCTTGCTCGAGCTCGCGCCCCAAGCTTTGCAATATTGAGTTTGAGCCTCTTATAATAATTTATGGGCCTGAGCCCATATTATTATTTTATTGCTGCCACAACAATAACAAAATAAATTTTATAAAATATTATGTTCTGGATTATTTTAATAATATATTTTTTGATATGTTCTTTTAACATACCTGTATAATAATAATAAATTATATTATAAAATATTATGTTCTTGATTTTCTTAATAATATATTTTGATATCTTCTTAATTTTCTTTTAACATACTTATATAATAATAAAATTTTATAATTCAAATCTTACATACTTACGTAAATATTTTAAGTGTCTGTTTTCAACCTCTACTTTAAAAGTAGAAGCATTTAAAAAAAAATCACTTATAACATGTTTTAAACCACTTATTTAAGCACTTAAAATCTATTTTGTTAAAGCAATATTTTTCTACTTTTGGCTTTTCACAAAGCACTTCTCACATTTTTCGAGAAATACGTTATCATCTACTTCTCATACTCCTTTTTCACTCATATTTTTTCAAACACATCTATTTATAATTACTTCTTAAAATCTCTTTATTTCAAAACAAGCCTTATTTTTAATTTTACTACAAAAATCACTTAATAACACTTTTATTTCTTCTAGTGGTTGCAAACAGGCACTAAATATTGTGTTAAAAGATAGCTTCAAATTATATATAAATAGAATTAGGATAAGTTACATATAAGATCATTTATAATAGTGTAATTATACATAGGAATACCAAAATTTCTATGTTACAAGGAGGGTCAAAAAATGGGGTCCATCCACCATAAATCTGACATACACAGTTAAAAGTCCATCCCACCACCTACCCTTATCCTACCCTACCCTACCCTTTCATTAAAATTGGGAAATAAAAACCCCACATCCACCCCATTTTGCAGATTTAAAAAATCTGAAAAAAAACCTCCACCCCATTCTCTCTCTCACACACAGAAAACCGGTGCTCCGGCCACCGGCCACCGTCCGTCTCCCCTTTCCAGATCGTGCAACAGCGGTGGCCTTCCACCATCGCACACCGGACGCACGTTGCCCCCTCCCCCTCTCTCTCTCTCTCTCTCTCTCTCTCCTCTCTCTCACTCCCTCAGAAATCGGTGCTTCAGCCATCGACGGTGTTGCCTCCTGTTTCCAGATCTGCGATGGTGGTCGTCATCCACCGTTTATGCAAATCCGATATTGAAGATCCTGACGCCACCGTTTATGCATATCGTGAATTCGATTCACCATTTTCCAGTTGATTTGAAGATTTCCAGATCACGAATAGGCGCAGTGATTTCCAGATCACGAATAGGCGCCGTGATTTCAGTTGGATCCGCAAGTCGGCAACTCTGTTTCTTTTTCAGCGAGTGATTTCAGTTGCATCTAGGCAGATTTTGCAAGGTTTTCTTGAGGGGGCAGATTTCCTTTTTTTTATGATCTGCGAGATCTTTTGAGTTTTGGGTTGGAATGTTTGCAAGGTTCTTTTTTTATGAATTTGTTGTTGATTTGTTAACTTATTGTTAATTTAGTGATTTTATTTCGTTTTTATTTGTGGATATTTTGGATTGTGTCTTCCCAGATTATTTTGATATGTGGATCTGAAGCCATCCCCGATTGTATTTTTGGATTTAATTTTCACTGTAATTGATTTATATTTTTTGAATGAATTTGTTGCAGATTTATATTTCCAGATTTTTGGTTTCCAAATTTTCTGGTGTATATTTCTGGGGTATAATTTTTTGTTTCTAGATTTTCATATGATTATTGCTTCTTAATGAAGTTGAAATTCTCATTCTAATTTGATTTGAATTAAAATTTTGCCTCAAGGATTTAGGGCTTCTATTGAGTGTTGGTATAGCCATGTTCTGTATATATTCAAAATTGAATTATTTGTATTCAGTTTTGGTTACTCTAACAAATCGGTGCAATCTAAAATTCATTTCTATTCAGATTTTGTTATTTTGTATGCAGAAATTTTGGGTATATTCAATATTGAATTATTGCTATGCGGAAATGAAAAATGCATATATGTAGGTTTTATGGACGTTGAAATCTGAATATATATAGAATAAAATTTAATATTTGTAAAATTGGCAATCTGAACATGTATATAAATTATGTTGTACAAATCAATGATCTAAAAAAAATTGAAATAAAAATCTGAAATTATAAAAAAAAAATATAATTTTTAAAAAAGAAAATTTTATAAAAATAATAAATTAATAACAAATAAGAATATAAAAATTTTAAATTTCAAATTAATTAGAAAAAGAAAAAGACTAAGTATGATAAATTTTAAAATTCGAACTAATTAAAAAAATAAAAAGACTAAGTCAACAATGCAAATGGTTTCAATTTCAAAATTTAAAAAAAATCAAAAAAAAAAAAAAAAAACTAAGTTAGCAATGTTGATGGTTTCAATTTCAAGATTTAAAAAATTTCAAAATTAAAAAAAAAAATTATTAAGATTAAACGTGAAACCTGTTGTCACTTTTGAAAAAAAAAATCAAATTTAAAATTTAAAAAGTCAATGCATCCATTTGAAACCTTCATGTTCATGATATTCGCGCTAAACACCAATGAGTCGTTGTGCGGGATAAGGATCCCTTCCAAATCTACCTGTGAAAATGTCAGTTCCGCTGTGGGTTTGGAGTTGGTCTTTGATCTTGGTCCCATCTCTTGCACTTGATTGACTGCTCGCATCTCAGCTTTCCTTTGTCGTTTAGATAGTGGAGGTCTAACATCAACAACTCCACCAACTGGTCCTATATGCTCCTCTAACACTAAACTCTCTATGTTAGGTTCATCTGGTGCAGGAGGAGTGGGAGGTCCTTGTCCGATCTGTCGATTTGGTTGATGGTCTTCATCGTCTTCATCATCTTCGTCGTTCGACTCTTCCCTCCTAGCAGGCCTTTGCCTCTTTCCCGGAGCCTTTTTAACAAACTCGGCCTGTCACGTCCCAATTTTTATAAACAACGGAAGTCTTGTCAATTTTTTAAAAATAACCCTTTGAGCGTGAACTAACTTGACTGAGATAAATTTTTCTTTTCTTTAAAACTCTTTGGACTAAAAATTAGAATACTTTCATAATTTAAAACAATAGAATCCTAAACATAAATTTCATGCCTCCAAATAGTAAAATTCTATTAAACATGTAATTTTACATAAATAAAACAATTCTTACATAAATCTAATTTATACACTCAAATATCATATTTTCAGCATAATTTCAGCGCTGAGTCATCAACAAAATAAATCAATCTAAAATACTAAAGCCACTGGAAAAATTTTACAAAAATTCATATAGGTTACTGACTATCTCTATTATTCATCTATGATTTTTACCAAATTTTATCCGTAACTGACTTTTATCAAAAATTCGCGAGATTCGAAAATCTCAACAAACTGCCACATATTTTTCAAAAATTCATAACTAATTCGATATAACTCCAAATCATGAGATTCAAGATGCGTTAGAAAGCTAATTTAAATTTGTAGCCGAATATCAAATTTAATTTACGAAAACTTTAAATCAAGAAACCGTAAAATACCTTAAAACTTACTTGAAGACAGAAACACATCAAATCCTACACATGCAAAAATACTAAGGGCTCATTTGGTTCGTAAGATAAAAATATCTATCCGTAAAAAATTTCACCTAATTCATAAAATTTTAATTAAAATATATATCTAACATGCATCCTAATTCACCTTTCATGACTCATCAATCAAACCAAATAGGCATAATATTCATTGAAAACATATCTTGCAATTAATTAAAATCCAAGTACTTCATATTAAAATCAAATGAACTAATTTAATCAAATTCGCGTCCATGCACTAAAATAAATCATAAGCATGTAATCAAACTCCTCAAGAAAATCAAGAAGTATCATAATCTTAAAATAAAGTCTTGCAAAACAATTAAATAACTTGCATATTGAAAAATCGTCCATTATCTTATTAACTTATGTCTCTCATCCACCCGCCTCCATCGCTTGCCATTCACGCCCTTTACTCAACATAATCTGAAAAATATTAATTCGGTGAAAGGGGTGAGTAATCATAACATAATCACTCAGTGGGGACGCTAGTTCGAAATCTAAATATAATGGACATGCAAACATGAAAACATACCAATCTTTCTTAATCTGTGATACAACATTAACGTATCTAATCTTTGATACGGCATTAACATATCTAATCTGTTGATATGACATTAACGTATCTAATCTTTGATACGACATTAACGTATCTAATCTTTGATACTACATAAGAGTATCCTTCTTTAGCATATAAACACATCAACAAAATATTTAAAGATCGAACCATAAATACCACTTTTCACCGTTAAATCCCCACCTTTGATTTCTTTAAAAAATACGGGTTGTGTGTACGTCCGGCCTTGTTAAAACCTTGCGTCAAATCCTCTACTCTCTTCCTCAAAACTCTCTCTCTCTCTCTCTCTACTATTCTCGAAATTTATCTCTTAAGGGGGTAGGGTGGCTGCCGAAATTATGAATGAAGAAGGGGGTCTTTGATCCTCTATTTATAGGATGAAAAATATTTAGGTAGGAAATCTTGACAAATCTAATCTTGGAGAAATCTTGGATCAAATCTTGAGAAATATCTTGGGCTAAATCTTGAAAATATCTTAAGTCCTCAATAATAATAATATATCTTAACTACTCTAATTTCCTTGATATTTATATCACAAAATATCTTCTCTTAATCTAGGCTAATTTTCGAAAATACTAGTACCATCCTAAATAAAATATTAATCCTTTTCTTGATTCAAATCCTCATAATAAAATCTAATCCCAAAAGATTCATTCTTAATTTCTTGATCTTAATCTTTAATCACATATCCTAGGCAAGATCCCATATAATTTCATTCTTATCTCTAAAATAACAAACTCACACTTCTATACCTTTAATAAATTGGTACTTAATAAATCCTAATTTTCTTAACCCAATTTGAATTATAACACTTAATAAGCAATCAAATTAAATCCTCTTAATCCTTATTAAATTAAATGCTTAATTGGATCATATCTTAATTTGGCTCTCTAACTTTTAATTCACATACTAAGGCCCAAAATAAATTATCAAGAACTTAATTTTTATTCCAGAATACTCAAATCAACTTTACTAACTTAATCATCAGAAAATTAATACGTAAGGCCAGTGAAAAACTTAAAGAACTAAAGCACAATATTTAATCCTACGCACAACTTAACTTTAAAACCTCAAATGACGACTTATAAACTGTAACTTGAATCTATTTATGTTGGGCGTTACACGGCCAACTTTCCATCTTCATAGAACTTCCACAGCTGCTTCAGTAGGTCGCAACACTCACTAGTGAAGTGACTTATGCTTTGATGGTATGCATAGTACTTGTTCGGGTTGCACTTGCTCCGATTTTGCATGATTCTTCGGGGTTCATTCAACATAGCCCTGTCCTTCACGGCTATAAAGACCTGGTCCACCGACATAGTCAACACCTGATTTAACTTTTCTTTGTATTCCTCACCATCTCCAAAAGACTTCAAATTCTTTGGAGCTTTATACGTGCCCCCAGACTTCTTGTCCCATTTATTCTCCTTAATGTCTCCTCCCATATCTTTCTAGAGGGCTTCTTGCATAGCCACATATATACTGGCCTTGTACCAAAATTTTGCGTATATCTTTGGGCAGGACAGGTGCATTTGCTTCCACAAATCTGTCCCCTTTCTCAATCCGGCCATGACTGCCACAATCTTTGTATCCTCACTGACTGGCTCGCCCTCCAGTAGGATCTTGTCAAACCTCTCGAGCTACTGTTGGTCTAATTCCTCATTCCCCTAATTAATATTGACCTGACGATGCTTCTGAGTGAGGTATGTGTCATATCCCAAGAAATGTGATAGAAATTCTCTGGTCAGTTGCCCGAAAGATTGTATGGACCCGGGGGCCAATGATGAAAACCACCTGTGGGCTCGGTCTCCCAGAGTAAGTGGGAAATTTCTATATTGTGTGGCATCTGTCGCCCCTATAGAGATCATATAGTCTGAGTACTTCGAGATATGGACTTTCGGGTCTGACTCTCCTTCGTATAGAGTTATCGCGGGAACTATATTTTCTTTTGAACAGGAGCTTTGAGTATGGTGGAAGCTAGTGAGGATGTTGGGAGTGTGTTAGAGCTAGCTCCATAGTTCTTGATCATCACTTGCACTCGTAGATTTTCTATTGCTTTTTTAAGTGTGGCCAGCTCGTCATTGTGGGTCACCTCCTGTGGAGGCTGTTCAAGGCAGTGTTTTCATAACCGGACCAGTGATCAAACCGGACAGAGCACCGGTTGCCGGTTCAACCGGTCCAACTGGTTGGACCGGCGGTCTAACCGTTAAAATTATTTTAGTTTATTGTTAATATTATACATATATTATATTAAAAAAGAAATTAAATTAAATATTTTCATGTAAAATTTTAATAAATTATAAGTTATAATTGAAATAAACTAATAATACATAGACAATTAAATCAAAATATTCAAAATAACTTAAATTATAATATCAAATTGTAATCCATGACATGTTTCATAACTCATGCATAGTAAAATCTCAAATTAAAATATTATTATAAAATTTTAAAATATATAAATTGTAGAATAAATTAATTTTGGGGTTGGAACATGTCTCACGATTTAATTTAATAAAAAATTTAGAAAAAAAAATTAAAAAATAAAAGCAAACCGGTTCAACCGGTTCGACCGGTTTTTTCCGGTTTCAGGCGGTTTTTCCGGTTTTGACCGGTTTATTCCGGTTCAACCGTAAAAACAGTTTTTAGAGGGTAACCGGACCGGTTCCATGGCCGATTCCCGGTTCAACCGATTTTCAAAAACAGTGGTTCAAGGATCGTAGTTCATGTACGGGCTCGGTCCCGCAGTCCCTCGCTCTGGGGTGACCCAGTAGTGACCTGTTGGAATTGTTGTGCACCCCGTGGGCCTAGTCTGTCAGAAGCTGACCTCCGAAGTCTATCATGAAATGGTCTTCTTTGTTGGTAGCTCCGTGATGCCAATTTGTTGAGGAGCTAGTGGTGGCAGTAAGGACCCTTGTGGGTTTTCAGTGGGCCTTTGTCCCAGCCTGTCTCATAGACTTGCTCGTGGTCTGTTTGTGGTAGACCCTTCAGCTCGACTCCCAGTTCGTCCACTCTGGGATCTGAGCCTATCACTCAGCTTTGTTTTTCCGATAGCATGTTGGTGGCGAGCTCGTGTATGGCTCACCTCTTGCTCGCTGCGCCAGTTCGCCTGGTACGCCCCCTCGCTGGGAGGATCGGAAGCACACCGTGTCCCTCTCACGGACTGTCCCGGTAGGCGCGGGCTGAATAGTTGGCTGGTGAGCTGCGAACTGCTGCTGTCTTTGATCTTCTTTTAGGAGTGTGATAGTTCATTCCAGCTCATCCGGATTTTGTAAGACGGACTGGATCACCGGGTCTAATCCGTCATGAAGTGTAGTGGGGGCCAGTGTTTGGGTTTGAGCTTGGGTCATTGCTTGACGTTGCAAGGTCTCTCCCGTAGCTTGGTTCTGCGAGCACCATGTTGTTTCCACCTCCTAGTGGTCGATGAAGTATAGGTATTCTCTTGTGACATCCTTTTTGTGTTCAGTGAGTTTTCCAGTAAGTTCTCCAGTAGGTTTCCAGCAAAGGTTTGTGGGGAGTACTTCTCACTAGCCTTGCATGTGAGTGATTTTTCAATTTTTATTAGTTTATTAACCAAGCATGCATGCATTTAGAGTTTCCTTCCTGGATTTTTGCAAATACCTGAGATTGGGGAAGAATCATTCATAAAGTCTTCAAGAATTAATGTGTTCCTTCAAATCTTTAAAGTGTTCTTCAAATTTTGAAGAACACCTTCAAATCTTCAAGCTTCTATCAACAACTTTTGATTAATCGGAGGTTCGACTGGCCCTTCTTCTAGTGCCAAATTGTTGGAAGAATTTGCTAATCGTGATGATTATGTGGCTAATTTAGGCTTTAAATCCTTCCAAACAATAATCAAAGAGATATTTGATGTTTAATATAATATGAAGATAGAGAGAGAGAGAAAGCGAAAGAGAAATTTCTTGTGTATTGATCTTAGAATCCTAAAAACTGAGTACAAATTGTTTATATATATGTTTGCATGTGATGAGGTGGCATTAATAGCTTAATTAATTGACAAGTGTCCTTACACTTGTCAATTTTGTCACCTTTTATGCACTAATTACATGTTATTTGACTAATATGCCCTTATTAAGAATCCTTCTAGATATTCTTGTGTTATTTGGATTTTATTGTCGTGCTGAGTGGTGAGGATGTAGCTTAGGTTGTACCCATATTCTCCTTGTTCACTTCCAGTTCGCCTCTAGTGGGCCATTTAGGTGGTCCACACCCCTATGAGGTGGATCTCAGTGGTGTTGTAAATCCATCATTGAGGTGGTTTCTTCTTTCCATAGGTGGATACCAGGTAATACCAGACGAGCTCGTTGGGCGAGGTGATAACAAAGGATGACATGGAGTAGTGAACTAATGATTCGGGTGAGCTAGCGGGCAAGCAAGAAGGGAGCAATTTTTCCTTAAATTCTTTAGGTTGTTCTGAGTAACTTTTTTAGCTCGCTTGTTTAAGTTCGCCTATCAACAATAATACATTACAATATAATATTTTTATATTAATAAAATAATTAGTAACATAAGTTAATTAAATCAATTGTTAGATGGACCAAACAAATTTAATTTTTAAATTTCAATTAGAATTTATTTTACTACTCTAATAACGAAAGATCACTTAACCCCTAAAGATGAAGAGATGAAACACTATCTAAAAGGAGTTGTATTTAAACAGTGAATGAATTGTATTTTCATTTGTTACTGAATTATAAACTTTTAATCGCAAAAACTTGTGTGGATGCAAGTGCATACTATGCACTTGGACTTTACTTCAATTTTAATTGTAATTTGCTATTTCCAGAAACACACACTACACCCCGCACTATATATATTTTTGGCAATTGGGGTATTAATTATTTTGTCTTCGGGTATTATTATTTGTTCTTGGGGTATAATGAGTTGTTCTTGGGGTATTTACTTTGGGGTATTGTGAGTTGTTCTTGGGGTATTTACTTATATTTGTTCTTGGGGTATTTTTATTTGTTCTTCGGGTATTGAGAATTGTTATTGGGGTATTTACTTAGACTTGTTCTTAGGGTATTATAAGTTGATTTTGGGGTATTTACTTAAATTTGTTCTTGTGGTATTATAATTCGTTCTTGGGGTATTGTGAGTTGGTCATGAGGTATTGTGAATTGTTCTTGGGGTATTTACTTATATTTGTTCTTGGGGTATTGTGATTTGTTCTTGGGGTATTTTTATTTGTTCTTCGGGTATTGAGAATTGTTATTGGGATATTTACTTAGA
The DNA here is from genome assembly GCA_026898435.1 of Prunella vulgaris. Taxonomy (NCBI): domain Eukaryota; kingdom Viridiplantae; phylum Streptophyta; class Magnoliopsida; order Lamiales; family Lamiaceae; genus Prunella; species Prunella vulgaris. The sequence continues at coordinate 875,704 of JAPKLY010000086.1, read as the reverse complement.
CTTGTTCTTAGGGTATTATAAGTTGGTCTTGAGGTATTTACTTAAATTTGTTCTTGGGGTATTGTGAGTTGGTCTTGGGGTATTGTGAATTGTTTTTGGGGTATTTGTTTAGATTTGTTATTGGGGTATTATATTTTTCTCTTGGGGTAAAAAAGAAATTTACTCTTCTCTCCCTAACCATCCTTCTCCTCTCCTCCCTATCCAAAGGTTGCGCCACCCCACCCCCACCGCCTCAGACCTCCAACTCATCCACATCAACAGCCCCTGCTCCCCCTTTGCTCCCAAAACACCTATCTCATGAGCGATTCCCAACGGTCATGAGAAACAGCGCCAGAAATCGCCATTCTCGCCGCCGGGATCTCAACCATTTACCGATCGAAGAACCACCGCGCCAGAACCAAGCTCGTCGCCACCGAATTGAAGAAGACAACGCCCAAGCCTATGGTGCGGAGAAAATCGACGAGGAGGAGTAGTTTGAGTGTGGCAATGGTCGTGACGGAGGTAGGTGGCGGCGTAAATGGTGGTTTCGCGAGTGGAGGCTTCGCGACGGCTTAGAGCGGCAGACAGGGCTCTTCGATTCGGCTGTTCTCGGACTTAGAGGCGTGGCGTCGCAATGGATCGACGGTTACGATCGGTAGAAGAGGTATGGCCGACAGTTGCGCGACGGTGGATTTTAGGCGAGCAGGTTCCGGCGTCGGGCAGCGGTTGAGATCGATCGAAGGTTGCTGTTTGCAGAGGTTGTGGTAATGGTGTGGCAGTAGTGAAGACCCGGGTGCATACTATGCACCCGGGTGCACGGGAGAATCACTCACTTTTAATTTGTGTCTAAATTTTGTAAACCTTTTTATTTGTGTTTTTTTTTTTTTTTTTTAGTCAGTAATTCTTTGAAGATTATTGTATTTATTCTCAATTTTATGCAACATTAATATAAAAAATCATTTCAAAAGAATTTAAAAAATTAATTATACATAATATGTATTTAAAAAATTATGATTATTTAGGTTGAATTAATGTTATTAATAAAGAATAAAAAATTTAAAATTAAGTTAGGTTGAAGATTGTATATGTCAATGAAAGAGATGAATATTATATTAAATATTCAAAGTTTGAATTGGTTGGAATTGTTGATAAATATAGTCGGTGGAGTTTCCATTTGTGGACCAAAAATTATTCCACCTTCCAACCTCTGAATATCTGAGTTCCATTTTACAGAATCAAGTCATTACATTTTTCATACCAAAGCATAGTTTACAAGCAAAAATGGTTTGTACAAAATCGCATGACCTTATAAGTTGAGAAAGCAAACTGGCATACGAATTAGTCTGATAGAAATGTCTACCTCCTTTGAAAGTTCAACTTGCTAATACACAATCCAAAAAGGGATGCAAAAACAACAGGATACAAAATCAACATTACAGCAACAAGAGGTAGAAGATCATGCTGATATCCAAAGTAATCTCTCAGAAAGGCTGCTACTGTTTTCGTTTCTCCAAACACCATAATTTCCTCATCTATATCACCATATTGTGATGTGAGCATGCCGTTCAATGACCAAGATGTAGGGTTTGCATAATAGAACCAGATCCACCACCTCGGAATTTGCTATACATAAAACGAAGAATGCACGCAATTCTTTAGAGAAGTTCTTAAACATGCTTGTTACAATTTGTTCAACATTCATGATCCTATAGTGTAAATGTACTTATCCTACATGCATAGGTTAAATTTGGGGCTTTGAGAATTTTGAAAATCTTAATTTCAAAATCTTGACAAACAGTAGTAGTGTGAGCTTGTTTTAAGATCTAAACAGGGAACTTTATGTCAAATCGATGCATAGGAGTATGTGACATTGTCTTATTGATGTTTAAGAGTATGTGATGTTTTATGCTATTGTTGTATAAGAGTATGTGATGTTGTGTTAGTGCATTCTTGTTAATTGTAATTGTGATGACTGTGTAATAATTAGTGCATTTTATTGGAAGCTGCAAAAGTGATAAATAAAAGGGTTTACAGTTATTTGTAGGGTGATTGTAGATTTTTAAAACCAGATTCTAAAATCCCAAATTAGAACCAAATTTAGATTTATAAAACCCCAAATGAAATATACAATGAACGAAGATATGATCAACTATAGTTTGATAAGAGATGCATGACAGAATATTTTATTAGAGAGGAAGGTAGATCAAAGATGCTTGTAAAGAAAGAAATAACTAACCGGGTGAGGGATCAAGAATCCAGCAAACAGATTGAATAAGATGTAAAAGGCCGACTGTGAAATGGCAGCTACCGGAAAGTTTGGAGTAATCGACACCAACATCATTCCGAGATAAGTGAAGTATAGTAGCGTACAAAACATCGAGTAGAAATACCAAAACACCTTGTATGCCGTCCAGTAGTATCCAATCATTGGATACGTGATGACTGTGTACGCAACTGCTTGTGCAAATAGATAAGGAATCTCGATAATGACCTGTAAGGATATGACACTCATGAGTTATAACTATAGCCATAATTAAGTTGTCACATATACAGAAGTTGAATGATCCCTCATATACTATACATCTTTCATCAAACTGGTACTTTTCCCAATTGCATCATATACTATTCTGCGATTGACTCCAGTGACAACAAGTACTTTGTTTTAGTGAATTTTTCGGCCAAAAGTCGAGCATGCAACTTGCATTCCTATTTCTCACACGACTTGAATCACTTCATCCTTGCATTAATCTTAAACAGACTGCGTGCAATTTACATGTTCGACTTTTGATCGGACAAAACCACAAAACAAAGTACATGTTGCAACTGGAGTCACTCCGGAGTAGTAGAGGTTGCAATCTGGAAACAAAAAGTATATTGTTCCAGTTTGAGAAAATGGATATGGTGGCAAAATGATATAAACCTTATTAATTAAAATCAAGACAGAAAATATTAAGGCACATGAAACATGTACATAAATAAAACCTGCTCAGCTGAATAACCTTATTAATTAAAATCAAGATAAAGAAAATATTGAGGCACATGAAGCATATGCATATATATACCTGTGCAGCTGAATAAGCCCAGGAAGCATACATTCCAGCAAATCTTTCTCGGTACAGAACAGTTCGCTCTGTGTTTACATATGGCAGAATTGAAGAGGAATTGTTTATGCCGCAGAAGAGTGCTGAGCTATACATTGAACCAAGCAGAGTGAATAGACTCTGCTGATTATGTCTGTTGAAAAAAGAACCAAACAAAGTTAGGAAACATTACAAGAATATATATATATATATCTAAAATATCAAAAAACACCAATCAGATGATGAGAGTAATAATGTAGTTACATTTTCCTTCCTTGACCCCAGAAGAGGACACCGAAAAGAAAAGCTGCGAAAAGCATGTGCAACGAGCGCATCAAGTTGTAATTGGGGCTTCTCCAGTAAGATAAGTGCTGCTTCCAGAGGCAGGCTTTGAATTGCCCCCAACCATTTTGCGCATATTGAGTTGGGAAATGCAGATCTTTTGATCCGGAAGGTGGTTTACTCAGCTTTCTCACAAGTTCTTTGTTATTCCTTCAGTCAGAAAATAAACCTCATGAACATGACAAATACTTTTATGGACCAGTTACACTGTGAACCTAAGTGCATTTTTTAATGGTATTGCAGTTTTTACAAAAAGGTTTTAATTGGTATGTGTTAGTTGTTTCTTCATGAACAGTATTAGGTGGTGTTACTCAACATGAAAGGGTTGTGTAATAGACTAACTCATGCAAACTGGATTTGTTGTAAATCTCAGCAAAATCTATGCCAAGTTCAGCCTCTGTGGAAGTGGATGTGACCTTCAACATCCATGCAGCTGGATTGTAGTTATCTCGAATTTTTGGCACACCAGAGATGCCCTATAACAAATTAAACATTGAAATGGTATAGTTCTTATATAGGAATGCGAGAAGTAAAAAAGACACCCACAATAAATTAAGGATATCAAGATTATCACCTCAAAATATTCAATTACTTTACAGGACTGCTGACCTAAGGGACCACAATAACTCATACGACCTCCAGCTTTAAGTAGTAATAACTGTACACAAGATGCATGATTTACTATTAGAAAAGGAAAACACTTTGTGCAAATCAATTTTTGTAAAATGAATGACGTAATTCATTGTTTTTACCTCATCGAAGGCTTCAAATATGCCAATACTTGGTTGATGAATTGTGCAAACAATTGTCCTCCCAGTATTGGCCACATTCTTTACTGCCCTCATAACAATTGCTGCTGCTCTGGCATCTAACCCTGTTGTAGGCTCATCCATGAAGATAATCGAGGGGTTGGCAACGAGTTCCACAGCTATTGTTAAGCGTTTTCTTTGCTCAGTCGATAGGCCATCAACACCAGGCAACCCCACTAGTGCATCTTTGATGCCATCAAGCTCAATAGTTTCAAGCACTTGTTTAACGAATTCCTATTACAGTTTTAAAGAAACTTAAATTAGAGTACACTTGGGTGACATCTAATACTTTTCAATGAAAACAATTAATATTTGTTCAATAAATAAAGCTAATACCATTTTAAAATGCACTTAAATTGCACGGTGCAATTGGGCATAGAAGTATTTGCCAATAAATTATACTAATGGATTGGAGAATCTATGCAATATTTTAGCTTTAGGGTGTAGCATCGTACATATTTTGTCTCTGTCTCAACATGCGGATCAAGACGTAGCCAAGCTGAAAAGATTACAGATTCTTCGACAGTAATCTGTGGAGAATGTATATCAGTTTGTTCACAATAACCTGAGATCCGAGCAAATGTACTTTGGACTTTTGGATACCCTCCTATTTGTATTTCTCCTTCCATTGTGCCACTAGTTTTTCTACCAGAAAGTACGTCTAGAAGTGTCGTTTTTCCGGCCCCACTGACGCCCATGAGTGCTGTAAGAACGCCAGGCCTGAATGCAGCGGTGATATCACAAAGAAGCTGAAGCTTTTTCCCAGTAAAACCATTTTCTTTCATTGCCTGAAAGGAAATCAGAGAATTTACTGCAACAGTTAATTCTAGTATATTTCTCTTTCTATCTGAAATGACACGAAGAATTTTTTTTAACTCAATTGATTTACAGTTTTACCACAGGGGTTTCGACATAGTACTGCACGTCTTGAAAAACTATACTTAAAGGTTCAAATGGTAAAACCATTCTGTCTGCAAAAGAAATTTCTCAAGCGGTGAGAAGAACTTGCAATAATAACAAACATCATATTTTCTTATGAAGGGAAATTGAGTAACCTTGGTGAGATTTTTCAGGGGGAGAAACTTTGGGATGTTCCAATTCTTTACTTCCTCGTAGTTTTGAAAGTTGGTCACTTGAAATAATAGCCCTAGAACCGGAAGCTGGTACATTTGGAATGAATTAAATGGTATTCGACGTCTACATGCAATACGTAGAATAATACATAAACTTGAGTGATGTACTTACGTTTTAAGTAAGTCAATGCTAATGCAAATCCAATGTTGAAGAGCAGTGTGAGTCCTAAAAGGGCACCAACTGATACCCAAAATAGGTCTTTATCAAATTTTAACCCCCGGCTTTCAAGTATTTGATTTCCTAGTGTTGTATCTCCAACCATCTACAAATAAATTAAGAAAAAATGGTATGAATATGAAACAAATAGAATAATCACATAGAATGCCAATACTATGTAATGGCCCCTCATGCAAAAGGACAACTAATCTTGAAATATCACAGAATGATTAAAAAGAGGGAAATTGATCATTTATCACATTGCCAACTTTAGTAATAATTTGTTGCACAAGAACTTTTATGACAAGATCCGCGTGACATTTCCAACTAGGAGAATCAATTTCTATACATAAATCCTTACCTTTTGCCATCTTGGAGCGAGAAATTCATTGGATGAAAGGCCTATCTCCCCATATGACAATGGAGAAAGCCAAAATGCCCATTTCAACCAAATTGGCATAGATGCTGCAAAACACGAGTCATTTCTTCACTCATATTGTGCCTAGAGAGATATGCGTGTGATAGATATCAAATCAGATTTATTGGAAAATGATAACTCACGCCTTGGGATCAAAAACCCGCTGAATAACATAGTGAATAATATTGTCAAACTGCCAGCTGTTGTAGAAGCAACAATAGTCTGGAAAACAGATGCCAAGAAACGAAACAGAGACAGTGAGGCCATGTGGACACCAAATACTATCATCATTTGTCGGAAAAACCTGGAAAAAAATTATGATGTTTTATTATGCATGGCTACATATATAAGAAGTTAAATCTTGAGTAGAAGTTCATTCAATTTACTAACCTCCCAGCCTCTGGGGTAAACCCAATGACATAATAAGTAATAGATGTCCAGACTATAGCTTCCAACATAGATACAGGAATTTTGAGAATTGTTGCAGGAACTACATAAGCCCATGCAGGACAAAACTTTAATTCCCTCTGCTTAAAGAAAACTGGAAGTTTTGCTGCAGTCATGGAAAGCTCAGGCATTCCATCAACAAGAAGAATGATAAGAGCAAAAAATAGAGCTCCCAAGTAATTATTTGCATGGATGATATCAACCCCCATCTCTGTCCTCAGGAATACAGTCATCGTTACAAATGCGATAAGCACAAGCTGCAAAAATGGCAGTACTTCTTAAGTAAAAATGACAAGGGATATATGTATGTATGTATGTATGTGTGTGTGTGTGTGTGTGTGTGTATATATATATATATATAAAGGTGAATTGAGTTTGAACTCACTATAGTGATTTGGCTAACCTGAACTGATTTAAATATATATACGAAGGAATTCCTTTTCATGAGAAGAAATTCTCTAGACATACAAGACCTAAATAAAGTCCATTTTGGGAGAGAATACACACTAAAACTAATTGCATTCTTGTGGCTCTTCGACTTATCGAATGGTGACAAGAGATCCTCGCTCAGCTTCTTTCCATGCACAGACGACTTATATTTCTTCGAAAACATATCAACTGATGTGTACCCGTAAGGCTGGTCAGTTTCGTGCCAGTATTGTTCCTGATCTTTCCTAGAAATAACCTGGAAAACCAAGTCAATTATTCAGCTGTTTTTCCTTACAAGACAAGGAAATAAACAATGTGATTTCACTTGCCTCCTGGAGAAAATCAGCCACTCCTTTCCTTTCAGGACACCTAAAACCACAACTGCTGAAGAAGTCTAGAACATCACTGCGGGGCCCATGGTAGACGATCTTCCCCTCTCCCATCAAAATTACATCATCAAAGAGATCAAATGTTTCTGGGGCAGGTTGAAGAAGTGAAACAAGAATAGTAGCATCTGTGATGTGTGCTAGCTGTTGAAGGCAACTGACAATCTGATATGTGGTCGAACTATCGAGACCATTTGATATTTCGTCCATGAATAAAGCTTTTGTTGGTCCAACAATCATCTCACCTTCATAAAGTTAGTGTTCATACCTTAATTTAGAGTAACATTTGGTGCTGGTGCACAAACTTATATTGTTCAATGAAAACAACTAATATTGTTTAGTGAAAACGTCTAAGTACAGACTATTTAATACTTAAAGCAAAACAGCTAATACCATTAAATGCACTTGAGTTGCATGGAGCAACTGGTGCATAGAAGTATTCGCTCTTAATGAAAATTTTAAGAGACGAGATAATTTTAAGAAATATAATAGCATCAAGATTACCTGTTGTCAATCTCTTCTTCTGACCACCAGAGATACCTCTTCTCATGGCATCTCCGAAAAGTGTGTCAGCACAGATATCCAGACCAAGAATCTAAAATATGTAAGGAGTGTATGCAACAAACTGTAAACATAAGATGCACTAATAAATGTAGCTATAACGGATAAATTTAATGCATCCAGGGAGAGTACTTTCAATATGTAGTCTGTCTGAAGAGTACTCCTTCGTCCTTCCACAGAAATTGCCTGTATAAAATAAAGACATTTACAACATCAAAGATATATTAAACATTGAATTAGGTGTTCAGTTAAATAAGTATATTGGTACCTTCATGTAAGTATCTATATCTGGATCAGGAACAATGTTGGCTTCTTTTTCCCTTCTGCTAACCTCCATCATAGTTTCTGAACATACAGATGAAAAGCATATCAAATTATGCAGCTATTAACAAATTATTTCTTCATGAAATTTGATATTAGTAACATACCTGCTCTGCTTCCAATACCCTGACAACGAGCTGAAAAATCGAGTGTTTCCCGTACAGTCATTTCAGGGATATGCAGATCATCTTGGCTTATATAAGCTGAAGTTTTCTGTGGCACAAACTCATCCAGTTTATATCCGTTGTATGTGATATCTCCAGTGACCTGTTGTAGCAGTAAGGAACAATTTCCTCATGTAACTTATGATAATAGTAAGCCTATAATATCTCATAATACTATGTGAAATCTCACACATAATGAACTTAATAACATTTTGAGCTATTTTAAAACTTAAATATAACTTTTATATTCTTTTGGAGCTTAATATTTAAACATCGCCTGTTTTTCAGAAAAAAAATTTAATTAAAATAAAAAGAGGTAACACCTTGAGTGATTTGTCCAAATTTCCTGATAAAGCTTTCAATAGTGTAGTTTTCCCACACCCTGGAGGACCAAGCAATAGAGTCATCCTGTAACAAAAAAATAGCATAAAATATATGATGAAACTATTTAATGACAATTTTAAGTGAATATAATTCAAAATGTTGGCACCTGTGATGATATTGAGAAACTTTAATGGAGATTGTATAAGTTTTAAAAGAGAATAAGTAAACGAATGTAATTCTACTTCCCAATTAGAAAATCTAAAATAATATAACCACAAATGTTCATATATTACAATCTAATCGGAGTCCATAATCCACATTACCTTCCAGGCTTAATGATGCCACTAACATCATTAATTATGTCAACATGAGCGTCTTGCGACGGAAAACAAGGCAACCTGCCGACATCCTATACAACAAAAGTGGAAGTTCAACTTAGCAAGCACAAGATAATACAAGGCTGTGCTCTTCTAATAAAATGTATTCCTAAAATCCTAGGCAGAGAAACCATAAATTGAAACGAATGCAGATGGAGAGGAAAGCGACAAATAGCCCAAATTGCAAATAAGGTTCTAATACTTATTAGCTCAAAGTCCAGCTTTTAACTATGCATCTGAAAAAAGGGCAATCTGTAATCACCAAATAATGAAAATTTAGCAAAGGAATTAGCTTAGCATCTGATATTACAATCCAAAATAAATACACATTTCAACAAAAGGGCTTTCCTATAAACATAAAAAAGATGCACACATAAACTGTATAACAAGCATCGTGAACAATCCTTACCATAAGCAAGCTTTTCAAAGAATTCCAAAGTGTTGGCAATGGCTTTCCATACACAACCTGACACTCAGCTGCTACGCGCAAATCGGAGTATCTAACCTCAATGGTGGGCAATTTGACACCAACTCTACATGAAATTAAGCTCAAATTCTTCAACTATCAACTTCACAAATAAATATGACTACTAAAAATAAAGTAAGCTGCAAATATCATCTATTTCAAAAACAGAATCATACTTATCAATCCTTTTCCTAATTTTGTGCAGAAGTTTTAGGTTATCATGCTCAATGTGCTTAATTAGCTTCTCAATGAACAAATGCCTCTCGGGTGCCCCAATCTTAGTAACATCAACCACTCTTTTCCGGTTCCTTCCATCTTCATTTCCCCCATTTTCATCGAAGAGAGAAGATCTCAGCCGTTCAAACGTCGGCAGTCGATCAATTGCTGCCCAGTGAGAGAGGGCTTCTTCGTCTACATTCGCAGAGCTCAACGCCGAATCGGAACGAAAGCTCGAGGCTCGACGCTGCAACGACGACCGCAAGCTCCGCCCAATTTCTGACACTTCATTTCTGAACGACTCAATATCATCTCTGCCGATGAAATTATCCATTTTCTGGGCTCGGATGCTGTGTTTTCAGCTCTGAATCTGCATTTCCAGAGATGAAATGCCGTGTTTATGGGCCTTTCCTCCATTTTCTTAATAAAGGGCTAGGACGAATGTTGTGAGGTAAGGGAATGCATCACATTCTCGATATTCTGAACAGCGACGCGAGATGCGTTGACGCTGGAAGGTATAAAATCTGCAATTTTTATTGCAGAGTTGAAGATGAACTCAAAATAACAGTATTTTTAAATTATTGGTGTGTCATGGATGCTTGGAAAGGACGTTCACGTTGGCATTTGGAGTCTGAGACTATTTAACCTTTACTTGCTCTCAAAATTATTTTAAAATTGGCAAGCAAAAATATTCACATGTCATTTATGACTTTACATCACAAAAACTCCATATCTTTCACAAAAATTTGCACATTTAGGGCCTGTTTGGTTGGATACTTTTAAGAATGAGTAATGGTAATCAAAATCATAGTGTGTGTTTGGAATGACTCTACTATAACTTTGATACCCAAAAACTAAGGAATCAACCATAGTTGAGCTATATGAGAACTATGACTTTTATTTCATACCATTTCCATTCCTTACAATTATACCAAACGGCCCCTTAATCTATTTTATTGTCAGTCATACATTTATATATTACTAAAAAAATACTCTCTCCATCCCACTATAAGTTGCTCATGTTGTCATTTTTTGTCAATTCCACTATATGTTGCTTATTTGCTTTTTTACTATTTTTGGAAATTACTATTCACTTTTTTAATTATTATTTTCAATATTTTTTTACACTATTTCCATTACTTTTTCACTTTTCTCTATCACATCACTTATATTTTTTCACTTTTTTCATCACATCTGTTGATAAAAGGAGTTAAGTCCAATGCTTGAAACTCAAGTTGCTCGCCAGGCTGCTCGCCGGCTTGCTCGCCCAAGCACGAGATGGCGAAGCAACAAGCCCACGTGGCCAAACTCAAGTTGCTCGCCAGCTTGCTCGCCCAAGCACGAGGTGGCGAAGCAACAAGCCCACGTGGCCAAACTCAAGTTGCTCGCCAGGCTGCTCGCCGGCTTGCTCGCCCAAGCACGAGGTGGCGAAGCAACAAGCCCACGTGGCCAAGCCTATGGTGCTCGCAATGTTGCTCGCCCCGGTGCTCGACCATCGCTCCCAGGGATGAAGACACAGAGATGTCCAGAGAACCTGTAAGGAAGGCATAGGTCGGTTAGGTTAGAGTTAGTGGGGCAAGTAGCTAAGGTGGTGACAAGTGGAGGACACTTGTCACCATCAGAGGCCAAGTGGCTTAAAAATGTGCCACCTCACCCTTACAAGGGTATAAATACTTGTAAAAACTCATTTGTAAAGGATCTGAATTTCATAATACAAGAAATACATTACAAAATTTCTCTCTCTATTTTTCTTATCTACAATTCGTACAACAATTCCAAATTACCTCTTTGATTATTGGTTGAGTAATTTTCCTAGATTAATTAGCCACATAATCCTATACTTAACGAGATTGCTCAACAATTTGGCGTTAGAAGGAGGGTTCGAACCTCCGTCAATCAAAAATTCAAGTTCGTTCTTTGTTTTCTCAAGAACAACCATTCAAGTTTGGTGAATTGTGTGAAGAACAAAAGGGTGGTCTTCAAGTGTAAGTGTTTTAGAGAAAAACTCTTATTTTCAAAAACACGAACTAGAAAAGATTTCCTTTAAGGATTCGTTTCCCCAACACAATTCTCATTAAAAATGACGAGACAAATGTACGAAGCTTCCCACGACGAATCTCGTACCACCTCGACGAGTCGGAGGTGGAAGGGAAAGAAACCTTCAAGACGCCAACACCCCGGACAAGCCCGTGTCCCGGCATTACCTGCGGCTCCAGTTGGACCGCAAATCGAAGCTACCATCAAGTTGATGGTCAGGACCCCGGAGGACATTGAGAGGGCAATGGCCACACTCAAACAAATGCAAAGGCAACAGATGGTGGTGGCTCATCAACCTGTGATTCAGGCAGCTCCGACGGAGACAAGGCATGAGACCAGAACAAGTTACCACGCCCAAGAGGAGGAGGCCAGTAGTGGACGAGTCGCCCCGGATAATTCGAAGGGCAAACAAAAGATGTGTGATCGCCTTGGACCGCAACCCAGACGATCAGACCAGCGACCAACTGGCCGAGCAGACGGGCGACCAGCTGGGCGAGCAATGGAGCAGCCCATACATCATGAGGGGTCACAAGGTGATAGACACAACGAGCCAAGTCACCAATCGGAAGGTGGAAGATCCGGGTACTCACAACATCAAGAGCCTTGTGAGTCAGATGCGAGACATCGGCGAAGGCCGGTCCAGGACAGGTTGAGGAGACGGGCATCCGAGAGATTGGGCCCGAATGCGGCAAGTAACCTCCAACGACCACACCGAGAGGTTGCCCGAAGTGAGGGACTGCCGGGGGCAGCACGTCAATGTGAAGTGCACCCGGAACAGCCTCGAGGAAGGGGTCATCTCGTGGGTCGTCAATCTTGGAGATCAAAAAATTGAAAAAAATGGTGGAGGACTTGCGCGAACAAGTGGCCAACAAGGAGAAAGTTGAGACATACACATCCCTACCAATCTCACCATTGTCTTCAACCATCCTTACAGCTCCGATACAGAAAAAGATACAATTCCCATCATTGGTATTGTACGAGGGTGAGTCTGACCCCAAGGTGCATATCTCGAAGTATGCCGACTACATGATCTCCATGGGGGCATCAGATGCTACGCAATGCAGAAACTTCCCTTTGACCCTTGGAGACCGCGCCCACAGATGGTTTTTAGCGTTGACACCCGGGTCTATACAATCATTCGGCCAGTTGACCAGAGAATTCCTATCCCATTTTTCAGGATTCGGAACATACTTAACGCAAAAACACCGACTGGTCAATATCTCACAAGGAGCCGAGGAAACCGATCAACAATATCTTGAACGCTTCGACAAGATCCTTTTGGAAGGAGAGTCAGTCAGTGATGACACTAAGGTTGTTGCAGTCATGGCGGGACTGCGTAAAGGAACAGACATGTGGAAGGAAATGCATTTATCCTGTCCTAGTACATACGCCGAGTTTCGCCATAAGGCCGGAGTATACGTGGCAATGCAAGAGACTATGGCAAAGCAATTAGGAATGGAGACCGACGAGAAAAAGAATGGCAAGAAACCTAGTAGCAGTGGCTATAAAGCGCCTAAGAACTTGAAGTCGTTCGGAGACACTACGGAATACAAGGAAAAACTTAATCAGGTGTTGGCTACCACGATCGATCATGTGTTCATGGCAGTGAAAGATCAAGACATGTTGGCAGCTCCCCGGAGGATCAGGCAGGATAGGAGCAAGCTGAACCCGAACAAATTCTGCGCTTATCATCAAAGCATCGGGCATTTCACTATTGAATGTCGCGATCTTCTGAAACAACTGTGGAAGTTTTATAAAGACGGGAAGCTTGTGGAGTTCGTGAAGAAAGCTCCAGGAAAAAGACAACGATTACCAAGATAAGGGGGTTCAGATGATGAGGACAGTGATGAAACGGAAAGGGCCCCGAATAGGCAAGTGCGAAGAGGTCCACCAGCTATGCCAACCGTGAGATCCTTGTACTAGAAGAAGTTGGCTCAGCTGGAGGAACGATTGACGGCCGTCCGACATAAAAAAGACAAAGAAAAGCAGAAATCCGGGCGGTCAATCAAGTACAAGAATCGGGGTCTAGATCAAAGGTGTCGGCGAAGCCCACAGTGGATTTGATTTTCTCACAAGCAGAACTTGAAGGAATCCTGACACCGCACAACGACTCTTTGGTCATCAGCGCAAATATCATGAACACCAAAGTACACCGACTACTAGTGGATACTGGAGCCTACACGAATATCCTATTCAAGAAGACATTAGATCAGTTAGGAGATTATGAATCCTATATAGCGGATTGTAATCATAAAATAGTGGGATTCAGAGAGGTTGTGACCGTCCCACTAGGTATAATTCGCCTATCAATAGAACTTGTAGCGCTTGAGGACCCGGAAAGGAGGATGACTAGGTTGTTAGATTTTCTAGTCGTAGATCAACCATCCACCTATAACGGGTTCCTCGGCCGCCCTTTCATTTCAGAATTTAAAGCTGCATGTTCTACTTACTATTACTGTATCAAATTCCCAACTCTTAAAGGCGCAGGTACAGTCAAAGGAGACCAAAAGAAGGCGCGAGAATGTCTGCTAACCTTAAAGAAGCCTGTCACTCAGGTGTTGGTCTATAAGGAGGCGACACTACAATATTCCCTTGATGAACCCAACATCTTAGATGCTATCTCCATCGACACCGAGATGATGGAGGTTGATCAAACACCGGAGGAGATGGTAGTAGATGATACATTTCCACAAGGTCAACAGACCGGGGGTATGCAAAAGATCATACGGATTATCAAGATGATATACCGGCAACCATTGCCGAGGCAAGTGATGAGGTGGAGTTAACCCCTGAAGATCAGTTGAATATGCCAGAAGACATTGAGCCTCGATTGGGTTATGAGCCAGTCCCAATGGAGATAGACATGCATTTGGAAGGACCCATCGAAGACCCACGGTGGAAAGGCAAGAAGCGACGTGCCACTCCAGTTGAAGAGCTAAGGTCCATACAGGTAGATCCCAATAAAAAGGACTTAGAACTTTTTATTGGGTCAGAGTTGGAGGAACCTTATAGAAGCAAGATGGAGGAGTTCCTTCGGGCTAACCTTGACGTGTTTGGATGGTCACATGAGGATATGACAGGAATACCAATTGAACATGCGTGCCATCGTCTAAACATTGACCCCATGAAGAAACCCGTCCGCCAAAAGAGAAGAAAGTATGGACCTGATAAGTACGAGGCATTAACTGGTGAGGTGAAGAAACTATTGGACAATAAGCTTATAAAGGAAGCACTATGTCCTCAATGGGTGGCAAACCCTATCCTGGTCAAAAAGTCAAACGGAACGTGGAGGCTCTGTATAGACTTCACAGACCTCAACGCCGCGTGTCCGAAGGATAACTTCCCGTTGCCTCACATCGACCAGCTGGTGGATAACACGACAGGACATGAACTAATGAAGTTTATGGATGCCTTTGCAGGTTACCATCAGATTGCCATGCATCCGGACGATCAAGAACATACAATTTTCTATACAAACAAAAATTTGTTTTGTTGGAAACAAATGCCCTTCGGGTTAATCAATACCGGCGCCACATACCAAAGACTAGTCAACAAGATGTTCGACCAACATATTGGTGACACAATGGAGGTCCACGTCGATGACATCGTGGTGAAGAGTCTTAGAAAGGAAGACCACTTGGAGCACCTCAAGCAAGTTCGACATCATGAGAGCATACAACATGAAGCTGAATAAAAAAAAAATAGCTTTGGGGAGCAATCCGGGAAGTTTTTGGGACATCTAGTAAGTCAACGGGGATAGAAGTTAACCCTTCATAAGTCAAGTGCATTCTGGAGATGGGACCACCGAAGGACGCAAAGGCTGTTCAAAGACTCACGGGATGTCTCGCGGCGTTAAACAGATTTATATCCAGATCCGGAGATAAAAATAGAGCATTCTTCGAGCCTATCAAAGGCAAGGGCATTTGTAAAAGAACCGGGAAGAGTAACTACGTCTGGACTGATACCTGTCAAAGGGCATTTGAAGATATAAAAAGCTATCTCAGCAATCCCCAAATCCTGTCGAAGCCCATCCCAGGAGAGAAATTGTATTTGTACCTGGCAACATCGGAGGTGGCCATAAGCTCAGTACTAGTACGTGCGGAGGGCAAGACACACTTGCCAATATACTATGTCAGCCAGGTGCTACATGAGGCGGAGCTGCGATATTCCCCAATGGAGAAGTTGGCATACGCATTGGTGATGAGCGTACGGAAGCTCCGACCTTACTTCTTCGATCACCAAGTGGAAGTCTTAACAACGTTCCCCTTGAGGCAAATCTTACACAGACCCGACACTACCGGACGATTGCTAAAATAGTCACTCGAGGTCAGCCAATATGGTATAACCTACGCTCCCCGAACAACGATCAAAGGGCAGGCTCTAGCAGACTTCATAGTAGAGCTAACCTACCCTCAAGATCCGACGAGGGGACGTATATACCCATGGCACCTCTATGTAGATGGCTCAGCAACAAGTTCTGCGGCCGGTGCGGGTGTTGTCCTAGTGAGTCCCGACAAACAAGTATTCACCTCAGCAATAAGGTTCGACTTCCTAGCAACTAACAACGAAGCCGAATACGAAGCACTTATTGCGGGACTGAGACTATCATTAGCTGTGGGGACAACCAGGCTTCAAATTTTTGGAGATTCGCAGCTAATAGTATCTCAACTTCGAGGTGAATACGAAGTAAAAGATCGGCAAAAGATCATCTATCAAAGGATCGTCACGCATCTAATATCCAAGTTCGACCAAGTATACATTGAGCAGATCCCCCGGCTAGAAAACACACAAGCAGATACTCTAGCTCGTTTGGCCACAAGCACCGGAGAACCAAGTATCTCGGAGGTGGTGGTCACAAAGCTAACAAATCCTTCAATATTTGATTATGTTAATCAAGTGTTGAAGAGGGGGCAACAATTGGTAAACAACTAAGAAGTGATTGACGACTGGCTTACACCCATCACTAAATACTTGACCAATGGAGAACAACCAGGAGATCCGTGGGAAGCACGAAGAGTTGTAAAGCAAGCTGCAAGATACACGATGATCGAGGGGCAGTTATACAAGAGGGGAATCTCGTTGCCATTGCTCAGATGTCTCTCCCCGAAAGAAGGATAAAAGGTGTTTGAAGAAATCCATGAAGGAATATGTGGGAGCCACGCCGGGGGGCAAGCCTTAACTTACAAGACTATTAGGCAAGGGTACTATTGGCCGACACTGCGAAAGGATGCCATTAGATATGCTAAAAAGTGTTTAAAGTGTCAACAGTTTGCTTCGAACATCCATACCCCGGCACAAGAATTAAAATCAGTATATAGTCCATGACCATTTGCTAAATGGGGTATCGACTTGATCGGCCCATTCCCTCCCGGAAAAGGTGGAGTAAAATTTGTAGTAGTGGTCGTGGACTATTATACTAAGTGGGCCGAAGCTGAAGCTTTAACAACTATAACTCAAGAAAAAATGATAAGTTTTATTTGGAAAAACTTGGTGTGCAGATTTGGGTTACCGCAGTCAATAGTCACAGATAATGGAAGACAGTTTGATAGGAGTAAGCTGAGAGACTTCTGCGCTTTATGGAACATCAAGAAATATTACTCCACACCATATCATCCTCAATCAAACGGACAGGTCGAAGCCGTAAACAAGATCTTGAAACACATCCTGAAGATCCGATTGGAAAAAAGAAAAGGCAGTTGGGCTGATGAGCTGCCAGAAGTATTATGGACCTATAGGACGTCTTACAGAACGGGTACCGGGGAGACACCATTCACCATGGCCTTCGGAGTTGAAGCAGTCATCCCGGTGGAGGTTCAACATCAGACGTGGAGGATAATCAAGTATGATGAAGAAACGAACAAAGATGATATGGTAGTGGAGAAAGACCTGATTGAAGACACGCAAACCTCGGCGGAGTTGAAGAATGCTGTCTACAAATGACGAGCAGAAAAGTACTACAACTCGCAGGTCAAGAATAGGAAGTTCAAGGTTGGTGATTTGGTCATGAGAAGGATACTAGCAGTCCCAACAGGAGTATTTGGTCCAAGATGGGAGGGTCCGTTCAAAGTAACAAAGAGTTGGCCAAATGGGACATATGACTTGGAAGATATGCAAGGCAACCCTTCGTCATACACTTGGAACGCGGCACATCTCAAGAAGTTCTACCAGTAAAGACTTGTAAAAATTGTTCTTTTGAAACCTTGCTCGCCCAACATGTATAGGGGCAAGCAGGTTCGGTTCAGATAGAGTCAAGTCTGTAAAGTCATATTATGATGAATAAAGAAGATGTTTCCTTTCAAATTGGTGTATTGAAAGATGTCTCAAGTTATAAGCTCAAAGGACTTACGAGTCAAGAATAAAGGCAAGGTATTGAGATTAACCCTATGGATATACCAATAAAAGGGAGTCCTTACCAATCAATAAGCCTACATCGAAAGAGATGAAAAATAAAAGGTGTAAATTCTCGATTCCGCAAAAGGAAAAGTAAGACGAATCAATTAAAACACCATACACAAAAACGAGCAATAAATAACTTAGACAAAAATATCAGCAAAACACAAGCATAAACAAACTCGGTGAAAAGGAAACTGCATATTCATTGATGTCAAAAAGAGTTCAAATACATGTGGGGCGCCTTCGAGGGCGAAGAAGCAAAAAGTTAAAAGCAAAAACAACAAAAAGTACAAGGCAAAAGAAGGCCCAACACTCTATTGCCCGCCGCCTTGCTCGCTGGTCTGCTCGCCTGGCCGTGTTTCTGCTTGCCCACCTACTTGCCTAGCCTGCTCGCCGGCATCCTGAGGAGAAAGACCCGGGAGGACCTCAATGGGAGACAGACCTTCTGTGTCTACCATAGCATCGTCCTGAGCATCGATCTCTAAGGGAGGATACCTTCCGCCAATGATCTTAAGTCCAGAAGGCACAACACTCAGGTCGACGCCCATATCCTCGAGGCATATCCTCGAGGTCCCCGATGTCGACAACCAAACCTTCCTTGAGAGGACGCTCAGTGAGGAACTCGGTGAACTCTTTCTTCAAGGCCTCCCAAGGGTCCGCATTCTCGCCAATAGCATGGTGATAAGCCCGGAGGTTTTCAGCAAAGGCATAGACGAACCCAAAGTCAGAAGACTCAGCTCGAATGTCGGCTATGGCATCGGAAGTATAGCACTCGGTATGTTCGGCCTTGTGCTCGGCCAGCTGGGTACGGGTAGCCTGAAGTTCTCTTTCCAACGCGGCAACCTTCTCTCGGACTACCCGGCCCTCCTCCAATTGAGCCCTCATGCTTACCAACTCGGCACGAAGACCCTCAGCTTCGGCCTGGGACCTTTCCGCGCTTGCAATTACCGACTGTTCAGCATCCAATGACGCTTTAGCCTTAGCCTCCAGAGTCGTCGCCTTTTTCTTGGCTTCATCTCTTTCCTTCCTCAGAGTATCGTTCAACACCGCATAAGACTTCTCCAATGTTACAGCTTGCTCAATAGCACGTTGGGCGGTGATGAGAGCACCACTCGAATGATGCATAGCCGTGCAGATGTTGTCGGTTAATGACTGGTGCTGTATGATAGCATCATGAGGCTGAGTCCAATGGCGGGTGGAAGACTCGACGGCTCTCCGAAGGGGACCTTGAAGCTCGTTGAGGGTCTTTGGGGGACGAGCTAGTGCGAACTGATGAACAGCCGGGTTGCGGTGCTGATAACGGGATGGATCATACCTACAATAAAGAGGATGATACAAGAAAACACTTAGAATTTTTTTGAAAACTTTCTAAGTATAAAGATGTTAAAGCATAGAGCTTTTACCCTGCCGCTTGATCCTGGTCCCACCCAAGAATAGAGATGTCCGATAGTTGCCCCACAGAGCGTATGGGTGCAGGGGCGGTGGAGGTACCAGCAGAAACTGGAAGTGCCCGCTCTGAAGCCTCAACGCGATGTGAGCCACCGGAACCCGAGGCTCTCGTAGTTCTTACCCTCTTGGCAGCTTTACCCTCACGCTCAACGCGTGAACCATCACCCTGGTGTAGACGTCGCCTACCACCACTAGGAGAGCCACTAGGGGCTTGACGATCCTCAACGCGAGGAGCCCGGGGTGGGGCAGCAGATCGGGTGCTCGGCCTGGTGCTCGTCCCCTTCTTCGTCTGGGCCTCCTTTTGAGCAGCTAACACTACGGACGGGGGGTCTCTCTTGGTTCGTGCCATTCCGAACCTCTGGTTTAAGATTCGGAAGGATGGAAGGATGACGATAGTGACCTCTGCGGCTGCAAGCATCAAGAAACAAGAAAAGAGTTAGAAAATTTTCACAAGTGTCAAGATGTAAGCCAAAAGTCTAAAGAATGATGACAAATATACCAACGGGACGAGCAACTTGAGCTCGCAAATGGTGAGGAGTCGTGATCAACCCCGATGCAATACGACAACCGGGCTTGTTCAGGTACTCGAACGTCCTGTCCTTCTTGTTCCGCCGACAGACAAGAATGCAGGTAAACTTGAATTCCTCAGACAAGCTTGTCTTCTTCCAACGCTGAGGGGTCAAGCCTGCAACATAAGGACCAAGATGTCAGACACGATATCGAAAAGCAAAATCCCAAGTACAAACAAGTCCTACTCTGCAACTCGCCAAACTCAGTAGGAGACATGATACGTCCCCCAAGTCCTTCATTATTGTCCGGGGCACGCCAATCTCCACCTATGAAGAAGAACTGCTCCTTCCAGTCCTTCACCTTGTTGGGCAATCCCTCGAGGATCCTCATGTCACTCCTCGCCTTCAGGTAATAGTAACCCTGACCTTCCTCGGAACACTTGCTGAGGCAGAGGGTATAGTTCACCTCTTGTGGAGTTAGACGATCCTTATACTTCTCCAAAGCAAAGACCGTGCAGATAGATATCAGGTACGTCCGGGCATTGGGTGTGAGCTGTGTAATAGCCAAACCCGTGGTCTCCAGGAAACGTTCGATGAGTGGGTGTAGGGGTAACGTCACTCCGACGGCTAGTGTATGCATGTTGATTACCATCAATCCCTCCGGAGGGCAGTCGGCCCTCTCATTCTTCTGGGGGGCATACATCGTTACATCACATGGGATGTGATATTCCCTCCGGATGCTGTCAAGGTCATCCTCATCAATTATACTCTCCACAATGTTTGCCTTGTAGTGGGTGCGGTCACCCTCTTCAAGCTCTCGGTATTATCGAGGAGGAGTAGGAAAGTCAGCGATGTATCGTTTGTAATATGCCCTCCAATCGAACTCTTGCTCGATACCTTCAAGGATGGACCTTTCCGACATATGAGGATGCGGGAAGCCTACAGACTCGAACCACTCGGTGATGGAGTCATCGTCATCGCTACTTGAGAGAACTTCAACAACTTCCTGGTCATCGCCTTCGGAGCGAGCAGCGGGTTGCTCGACTACCTGCTCGCCAGGCTGCTCGCCCCGCTGCTCGCCAACTTGCGTGCCTCCTTCCTCCAACGGCCGATCAACATCCACAACCTCGGGTTCAGAACCCGCTAAATGCACCGAAGAAAGCCCGGCGATCGGACCACCCTCCTCCACCGGTCGTTTGCCCGGATTCCGGTTAGAAATGGTGCGACTCGAAGACGATGACATGTTTGAGAAAAGAAGAGAAAAGGAGTTTGGCCCTAGGAATGTGCTAACTATCTTATTAATGACTCCGCCGCCTTGATTCCGGTCAAAGTTTGTCCAAAGAAGAAAAATCCGGCGAACAAGAACCACATAAGAAATAAAAAGGAATATAATATCACTAAGAATCGGAAACAAGAGTCAAAGAGAAGTTACCATTAATTGAAATCTCCGAATTGCCCTGAAAACTGTGAAGAAAGCCAGAAAGACGCCGGAAAAACTCGAGGATTTGGGTCGCCGGAAATTTCAGAAGAAAGGTCGAATGAAGAAGAAGATGAATAGTGAAGGAGATGGTTATTTATACCTTAGGGATAAAGCAAGAAGAAAAAAGAATTTCAGGGATCAAATTGCAAAGAATTTAAAAAGTTTTAAATGGGCGCGTCTTTTCGTGTGACTGATTGGCACAGTACACGAGGAGACGCCTCATTTCCCGGAGTGTCACTTCGGTTGTCAAGAAAGAGGATGAGCATAAAGACCGAGCACATAGTTAAGCACCGTGCTGCTCGCCAAGCTGCTCGCTTACCTATTCGCTGACACAGTGAATCATTCCAGCATATACTTTGATATAGAGAATCAAATCAAAGCATATACTGAGGGGCAAATGTTGATAAAAGGAGTTAAGCCCAATGCTTGAAACTCAAGTTGCTCGCCAGGCTGCTCGCCAGCTTGCTCGCTCAAGCACGAGGTGGCGAAGCAACAAGCCCACGTGGCCAAACTCAAGTTGCTCGTCAGGCTGCTCGCCCAAGCACGAGGTGGCGAAGCAACAAGCCCACGTGGCCAAACTCAAGTTGCTCGCCAGGCTGCTCGCCGGCTTGCTCGCCCAAGCACAAGGTGGCGAAGCAACAAGCCCACGTGGCCAAGCCTATGGTGCTCGCCTATCTGCTCGCCATGTTGCTCGCCCCGGTGCTCGACCATCGCTCCCAGGGATGAAGACACAGAGATGTCCAGAGATAGGTCGGTTAGGTTAGAGTTAGTGAGGCAAGTAGCTAAGGTGGTGACAAGTGGAGGACACTTGTCACCATCAGAGGCTAAGTGGCTTAAAAATGTGCCACCTCACCCTTACAAGGGTATAAATACTTGTAAAAACTCATTTGTAAAGGATCTGAATTTCCTAATACAAGAAATACATTACAAAATTTCTCTCTCTATTTTTCTTATCTACAATTCGTACAACAATTCCGAATTACCTCTTTGATTATTGTTTGAGTAATTTCCCTAGATTAATTAGCCACATAATCCTATACTTAACAAGATTGCTCAACAACATCAATTATACTTTTTCACTTTTACCATAATTTGTGTGCCCAAAAGCAACGAACAACTTATACCGGGAGGGATGAAGTATTAATTTACGTGCATATTCACAAATTTATACACATAATTATCTATATGCCACTATTTTATATATAAAATATATTTTTCCTAAAAAATATATAATCCCGTAAAATGTAAATTTCTATGGGCCGGGAGGAGTATTATTTATGAGTTAGTCTTGTGTGATATTAATTTATGTGGTCCATACTGATTTTTACATTATAAGATTGTCTCATACAAAAATTTATCATTATTAATTTATGGACAATGCTAAATATCTATATTCAGAAAATGACAAATTTATAATATTAATAGAATATGTTAGTTTAAACGTCTAAAACATCAGAATTCGAATATGTATAATTCTCTAACTTATATTTCCAAACTCGACACAATTTTTGAGGCTTAATTTTTAATTATTACTACCTCCGTCCCAGGAAAGTCTGCGGTACTTTCCTGGGCACATGTTTTAAGAAAAAGTGTAATGAATAGAATGTGTATGATGGAGATTGTGAGGTAAAAATTTTAAAGGTGGAGATTTAAAGGAATATTTCCATTTTGGGAGTATGAAAACTTTTGTGGGACAAACTAAAAAGGAAAGTGTGCAAACTTTTGTGGGACGGAGGTAGTATATATATAAGCAGGGTTGAGCTTGCACTGAGTTACAGTTCAGTGTAGCTCCAAGGTAAATATGCCCCTAGTGCTAATCTGACTTGACCCAGTGAATCCGGTGAAAATGAAATCGTTCATTATATACTCATTAAAATAAACAATAACGGGCAGATGTGTTGGTGCATCAAAATAATTTCTGAGAGGCATATCGAGTCAAATGAAGAATCAAATTGAGATGGTGTGTGTACCATAGTTCGTCCGTGCAATTAAATGTATTCACTTTTTAGAATTTTACATTGTAATTTTACTTTACAAGTCTAACGGTATCAGTTATGTAATGATATCAATAAATATATCTAATGATATTAATTTGATATTATAAATTTTATTCATAAAAAATGTGTTAATTTGAATATGTCTTATCACAACCCTCCTCGCACACCACAGCCTCGCAACAATTTCTCAAATTAAAAAATGTTGCTTAGATTTGACCACAGAAATTACATAATCATGTTTGGATACAGCTTATGTATACTTAAATTCATATATCCAATATTATTGTTAAGAAATTTGTTTTGGACCACTTATAAAAAATTAGTAAATTATTATTTATACTTTAAAAACTAGTCAACGAGAAATTATTCAAACTACATGTGTATACAAAGTTTTATTGTAATTGCTTGCTTAGGGGCTAATTAAGCTAGTTTTTTTTAACTTTGAGCAAGTAAACTAGGTTACATCATGCATGACATGTCAACCATGCACTAGTTATGGAAAAAGGAAAAAAATGTATAGTAGTCGAGGAGTAATCTAAATATTGTGACTTGTTTTCAATCACTATTAAATTGTGAAAAATATATATATATATTTTTTAAAAATTTGGATCTTACCAACTTAAAAAATAAGTGCTTCTACACTTTTTGTAGAGATTGAAAACAAGTACTTAGATTTTAACTTATAACGAGCGTATTTTGGGATCATATGAATGTTGTGATTAAAATATATTCTTAAAAATATCATATATGTGATTAAGAATAAATTTTTTGTGTACTAAGTGCACCGTATAACTTAAGTGCATTTAAAAAAAATAAAAACTTGTATGAACACAAGTTCACGGTGAACTTGGGTTCTCAATTATCACTGTTATGTGTATACACTATCGATCACTGTTATACATATTCACTATCATTGTTATGCATATGCACTATCACTGTTAAAAATCTAGTAAACATGAATAACAGTGATAGTGATTAAACATAACAGTGATACGAGTTCACAAGAGACCTATTCTTTTTAAAAAGTTATACAAAATACTACTGAAAAATCACATGTCTTATTACTGAAAAGTGCATTTTTAAAAAATGCACTTTTCAGTAATAAAATGTGTAACTTTTCAAAAGTATTTGGTGTAACTTTTTAAAAATATACATAACTTGCACGGTGGACCTGACACATAAGAATATTATGGCTTTGATTAATAGTATCAGAATACGGCCAAGCAATTATTAGTTGTGTAGTCCCAAATTATTGGCACTAAGCCAAAATAGTAAATATCCTTGAATATATTCTACAAAAAAATTTCGAAATTTTTACAAATTTTCAGTACTTTTTTAAAATATTTTTTTATTTTTTACTATGTTAAAAAAAGATTGTCAGAAAAATAAAGAATTTCAAAAAATTTACTGAACAAAAGGTATTGTATTAAACTGGGCCGTAGTTGTATGCCTATTTAGTGACCCACCCAGGCCATACGAGTTTAAGGCCCAATTAATGCTGAAGCCTGAACGTCGAAACATATATATGATCAGTCGACGAGCTCTTGCTCTTGAACTCGATCGATTCAAAACATTTATATAATTAATTTCTTATTCTAATAATTAAATTAGGGAAAATATACATTTTTGTCCTATAAGTTTCGTTGATTTTGGTTTTCGTCATCTTAAATTTTGAATTTTTATTTTCGTCCTTTAATTTACCAAAAAATATGGTTTTCGTCCTCTTAAGTTTTGAATTTTTGTTTTCGGCCTTTAACTTACCAAAAATTATGGTTTTCATCCTCCAACCGCCTATAACCAGTCACACAACCGGTAATACACACGTAGATCAATTTTTTCTATTTTTTTAAGCGAAATACTGACGTGAGGGTATTTAAAGGGAATTAGGTCTTGATGGATAAAATACAGGATTAACCATAAATTCTCTCCAAAAAACCCCCACGTTAGTATTTTGTTTAAAAATAGAAAGAAAAAATGGATCCACGTGTGTATTACCGGTTGTATGACTGATTATAGGCGGTGGGAGGACGAAAACCATAATTTTTGGTAAGTTAAAGGACGAAAACAAAATTCAAAACTTAAGAGAATGAAAACCATAATTTTTAGTATGTTAAAGGACGAAAACAAAAATTCAAAACTTAAGAGGAAGAAAACCAAAATCAACGAAACTTATAGTACAAAAATGTATATTTTCCCATTAAATTATTTTAGAAAATTTTGTTCTTGGACAAATGAAATACAAAATTTTAATTTTTAATTTTTTAAAGAATTGTGGTTGGAGTGATTTGTTTTAAGCGAATGTCTCATATGCTAAGTAGTGCATGATCCACTCACTCAACAATTGAAATTGTTTATATTAAAAAGGGAAATTTTGGTAGAGGAAATGGTAAATTGGTGTGAAGGAAAATGGAATTGGTCCTTATTATAGAGTACAAAATGTTTTTAATGACCTTATTTCATGTATTAACAAATTCAATTTTCATAGAGAAACTGACAGACAATTGGAGGTGAATGGATGTTAGCATCACTTATCATGAAGCTTATGGAGTTGGATGTTGTAGGAGATAAAATTCAGCAACAATAGATAATGTGCAAGAGATTTTGGAGTTGTTATGCACCTACAAGAATTCAGATGAGATCTTGGTCTTGTTTAGGGGGTGAATATGCACCCACAAACTGTATTCATAACTTGAATTGATTGACTAAAAGATTATGCATAAAGCATGTCATTTGGATTACTGAAAAGCATGCTACTTAGATTACTGAAAAGTATATTTTTAAAAATATACTTCTCAATATTAATATGTGTGATTTTTTAATGGTTTCTCACAGACGGTGTCAATTGTTGTTATCAATTTATCAAATTTTATGATAGATAAAAGTAGATGAATAACGTAAGAACACTAGCACTGCAGGAGAAAATACAGAGTTTAGGATCGTTCTTTGAATATGACTTTGAGTGTTCCTTCGAGCCCATAGCCTTGTGTGTTGTAAATATGAAATGAGTTGTGAGGGTGAGATTCTCTACAAGGGAAGGCATATTTATACAGCATGACCAAAATGAACTATATCATGCCCTTTAAGTCGAGACATATTACAATTTTAAGCATAGAGATGGCTATGAGACGGGTATGAGATGGGTTTGACTTGTCCCAGGATCCGCCCTGCTAGGATTTTTTTGGATTTGGGACCCGCCCCATCTTAATTTGGAGTTGGACCCGCCCCGTGAAATCGGCGGGTTTTATCCATCCCGACCCGTCCATTTTTATTATACATATTAAATGCATTATAAAAAATATTTTATATTTTAAATATAACATCAGTATGCATTTGAATAATTTAAATAACAATAAATACATGAAAAATGTTCGTTTCAAGTTTCAACATATTAAATCTAAATATTTAAAATCATAAATATATTGTTAATTGAAAATTAAAATGATAAAATCAATTAATGAATACTTATACAACTTCTTTTGTGACTTTATTAGCATATTTAATTTAATATTTTAATAATTATATTAATAGCCTAATTTTCATATATTTAATTATAAATATATAACATAATATATTCATTTAATTATTTATATTTAATATATATATATATATATATATATATATTATGCTGGGTGGATCCACCTAATACCAAGACCCGTTCCAGACCCAATGAGTTTTAGATTAAACGGGTTTAAACCCGTTCTGCGATTCGTTTAATCGGGTTTTTATCCGGCCCATATAGAATGGGTTCGTGGCGGGTCCAGTTTGGAGCCGCACCGTCGCCATCCTATTTAACCAACAATGCCATGTAATAGAAATTTGGGCCTTTTGAAAACAAGCATATTTGAATTTGGGCTCATATTTGGGCCTTTAGTATAATCAAGTATGCATTTTAAATTATTTTCATCCCATGCACACCCTCAAAGCCAAATACCACCATCATCATCGTCCACTGCCACCTCCGACGACCACCACCACTCACCTGAGCTTAGAATTCAGAAATTTATTAACAAAATGCGAAAGCAACGCAATCCGAACTCAGCAACAATTCTATTGACATGATGAATTTCATTCCCACCTAAAATGATAAAATTTCCTCTCTCCAATGATCACAGAGGATACCGCTGCACCATGTTCACACATCAACTACTCCAAAATGCAGATTCCCACCAATTTCATCTGCAATCCATGAATGGGTAGACGCCCGAGTCTAAGAACAACTCTGCCGTCGTCGAAGATAGGGAGGCCGACCAAATCCGGTTGCCGCAAAATCAATTGCAGAAAATAAGAACCTATGGCGAATCAATTGCATAATTTCAGAATCCAATTTAAATCTGGCTGCCGCATCTAATTTTTTACGCAATTTCGGCTTGCAGAATCGGCGCCGACGAGGGTTTCTGAAGAGGAAGAACATGGTGAGCTATTCAGGAAGAAGAGAAATGGGGCATTTGGGTCAATATACCATCTATTACTTGCTACTGGTGAAGAAGCATTCCGAATTCTAATGAGCTGTGGTGAAAAGGGTGAAAAGACTTGCGAGATGATGTAAGATTTATTTAATTCTGATGAGGTATCTTATGCACAAAACACGCCTTTATTGCCGAATGCTCCTTTCGAATCTGGTGGGTATCATTGTATAATCAAGAATATTTAAAAAATAATAATGCTGTATTTGTTTATGTTATTGTTTGCTAGTTTTATAGTTTCTGATGTTGAGCATCTGCAGCGTTCCCACTTGAGTATGATGATATGCACCATAATTACCTCATGAATCATGATGTTGTAAAACCCCCTCCCCCTCCCCCACCCCCACCCCCACCCCCATACTAAAGATGGATGAAAAAAACCAGTATATATAAAGCACTTCAACTCTAGGCAAATGAACTTCTCTTTTTTAGCATATCTTTTCAAATGAACATATAAGGTTGAGGTGTGAAGCAAGAGAATGGATAACTTCATCGGCAGAGATGAAATAGAGTCATTCAGGAATGAGCTATCTGAGATTGGAAGGAGCTTCAGATCATCATTCCAGCGTTGGCCATCCAGTTTTCGTGCCGATTCTGCATTAAGCTCTGCGAATATAGATGAAGAATTACTCGCACAGTGGTCTGCAATTGATCGGTTGCCAACATTTGAACGGTTGAGGTCTTCTCTGTTTGATGAAAATGAAGATGGAAAAAGGGTGGTTGATGTTACCAAGATTGGTGGGCCTGAGAGGCGTTTGTTCATCGACAAGCTTATCAAGCACATTCAACATGATAACCTCAAAATTCTCCACAAAATGAGGAAAAGAATTGATAAGTAAGATTCTGCTCTTCTCTGTAGTGAAGGTGTTTGATGAATGGAGTCAATAGCTAAAGCTTTCAAGTTTGTTCATGCAGAGTAGGTGTGAAACTGCCAACCATTGAGGTTAGATACTCCAATTTGCGCGTTGCAGCTGAGTGTCAGGTTGTCGACGGAAAGCCTCTTCCGACACTTTGGAATTCTCTCAAGAGCTTGTTGTTGGTAATTTTTCTTGAAATGTTAGATATTACCATGGTTCACAATTGCTCATCAGTTCGTATGTATCTTTTTATGTGGAAATGTTACCTTTGGGATTGATATATCTTATGCTTTGCTAACGGAAATAGGGTTTTAAGATCCGTATTTATGGAGTTGTGTTTTATGAACAATAATTTACTAGCTTGAAAATGTAGGCAGTTATGTTTTAGAATCTATAAAGCCCAAATCGGGCTGAAATATCACGAGTTGTAAGATTGACTTAAATGACATTTTTTAAGAACATAGTGTCCCATAGACTCGTAAATCTTTAATGTAGAACAATCATTCAATTCAAGCCCTATTTGGGTTAATTCGGGCTCCATTGTCCTACATATACAAATTTGGGCCTTTTAAGCAGTATTCGAGTTCGATGGACTTTGAGCTACGACCCAGTTTTGAGTATGGATAGCCCTCTGGTCATTATATTCTGTATCACAAAAATATTAGTAGATCTTCTGGCTTGGTAGTTCTAGTGCCCTTCAAACATAGTCATTCTTGATGATTTGGGTCAACAAATTTGTGTTCTTTCTTTTTCTCTTCTATTAGTTGTCCATAATTGCAGATTAATTCATAACATCCTACACTCAAAAGCCCACAAAATTATTGTCCTTAAAACAACCTCCCTAAGTTACGGGCCTAAAAAAATTCCCCCTCGACTAGCTGTATATTTGTCCAACAATATATCATACAGACATTATTCCTACTTCTAGTCTTCATGTATACTGCTTCTAAGCTTCCACTTGTTTAAAAATTGGGAAAATGCAGTTATCATGCTTAATGGATACTCGTTACCCTTTGTTTTCCATTCTTTCTGTTTTCTGCAGTTTTTGCAATTTTTCTGTTTACGAAAAGTAGTGCACTTGATGTTCACTTGGCCATTACAGTTGTTTCTAATTACAAAAACCAATTTTGAATAGCCATGCGTTTGTTTGTTCATTACTAGGATGTCACCAGGTTGCCATCACAAGAGGCCCGTCTAGACATCCTTAATGATGTGAGTGGCATCATCAAGCCTGGAAGGTATACTCAAGAAGCTTTCCATGTTTCCTCAATCAACATGCTTTAATTATCTATAGAAAACTGATGTTTTTAATTTTTGAATTATCAGGTGATCCTTATGCATCATTAACTTAAATGCTTGACAATGATGCTTATAGCACATTTGTCATTATCATTTAGAATGAACTTGTAAAATATCTTCTAATTTCTTCATTATCATCTCAAGGGAAAAAGGTCATGCTCTGTTCATTCAAAATGTTCAAAATCATGTCTGATTATGAATTTCTTTTATCGCAGAATAACTCTGTTACTCGGTCCTCCAGGGTGTGGGAAGACAACACTGTTGAAAGCTTTATCAGGAAACTTAGACAAATCACTCCAGGTACTTCCTGAAGAATAGATTTTGAAGTTAAGCTCTTCCTCTTTGTGATTGGGATCAGAGAAAACCGTTACTGATGTTAATAAAATATTAAAAGTTCATCATGACAAAATTAATTTTTTCACTTCAACAGGCTACAGGAGATATCATGTACAATGGTTATAAACTAGATGAGTTTGTACCGCAGAAAACCTCAGCTTATACAAGCCAATACGATGTGCATATCCCTGAAATGACTGTAAGGGAAACACTCGACTTTTCAGCTCGTTGTCAGGGTATTGGAAGCAGAGCAGGTAAGTTATTAATATGAAGAAACTTAAATTTAATCTTCAAATTCTTTTTTACGATATTCTTTTCTTGTAAAGAAATTATGACGGAGGTTAGCAGAAGGGAGAAAGAAGCTAAAATTATTCCTGATCCAGAGATCGATACTTACATGAAGGTACACCATAAGTGGCTCATATAAGCATGCATTTTTCTTTCTAACTTCAGGATATCTGTGTTAGACAAATACGTCTATGCACCAAATGCACTGTGCAACTTAAGTGCATTTTTTAAATGATATTAGTTGTTTTACTAAAAGATATTGGTTAATCAGTATAGTTGTTTTCATTGAACAATAGTTGTGCACCACCCAACTGTTACTCTGTATGTTGATTAATCCAATCCGCATTTTGTATAGGCAATTTCTGTGGAAGGACAAAAAACAACTCTTCAGACAGACTACATGTTAAAAGTAAGTTCTTGCTAGAAATTATACATTAATATTAGATATTCTCAAATTTAGAAGAAATAAAATTCATTTCTTATATTCTTATGAGATCACTAGACCTACATATATATACATGAGTCTGCAGCCTAATTTAAGAAATATGGACAGCTAATTCTAAGGAATCAGATCCCTATGATTATGGGATTGATCCTAATTACATAAACCTAATAATAGCAAGATATAAAATATAACTTCCTAAAATACATAAATACAATCACTGTTTTGACACTCCCCCTCAAGCTGGTGAATAAGTGTTTTCCATTCCCAGCTTGGATATAATTCTTTCAAAGTTAATGCAATTCAGCCCCTTGGTGAGTATGTCTGCAAGTTGATTCTGAGTGGATACATATGGTGTGCAAATCATGCCATTGTCTAGTTTTTCCTTGATGAAGTGTCTATCAACCTCAATATGTTTAGTTCTATCATGTTGCACCGGGTTGTGGGCTATGCTAATTGCAGATTTATTGTCACAATATAACCTCATAGGTTCATCCCACCTTATCTTCAAGTCTTCCAATATAATTTTCAGCCATAGAAGTTCACATATTCCGTGGGCCATTGCTCGAAATTCTGCTTCAGCACTCGACCTAGCTACTACATTCTGCTTTTTACTCTTCCAAGTCACTAGATTTCCACCAAGGAAGGTGCAATATCCAGTAGTTGATCTCCTATCTACCACTGACCCCGCATAGTCCGCATCTGTATATGCTTCAAGACTTACACTCTTGTTTCGTTTGAACAAAATCCCTCTTCTGGGGGTCCCTTTCAAGTATTGGACAATTCTAAGAGCAGCTTGTAAATGTGCTTCCTTTGGTTGGTGCATAAACTGGCTGACTAAACTTACAGCAAAAGCAATGTCTGGTCTAGTGTGAGATAAGTAAATAAGTCTGCCCACAAGTCTTTGATACATTCCCTTGTCCACGGCAATATCCTCCTCCACACTTCCCAACTTTATATTTGGGTCAACAGGAGTACTTGCTGGTTTGCAGGCTGTCTTACCTGTTTCTTTAAGCAAGTCAGTAATATATTTTTGTTGAGATATGAAGATTCCTTTCCTGGAATGAGCCACTTCAATTCCCAAAAAATATTTAAGTCTCCCTAGTGTCTTGATCTCGAACTCCGTGGCAAGGCATTCACTTAACACTTGCTGCTCCTTTTTGTCATCCCCACTTACTATAATATCATCTACATACACCAATAAAATTGTTACTCCCCCTGAAACTGAATGTTTGATAAATAATGTGTGATCCCCTTGGCTCTGTTTGTAGCCCAAACTTGTCATAACTTTGGTGAATCTTCCAAACCATGCTCTTGGGGATTGTTTCAGCCCATATAGAGCTTTTCTTAACTTGCAAACAGTTCCAGCAGCAATCTGTCCGTTGTAACCAGGGGGTAACTCCATGTATATTTCTTCTTCAAGGTCTCCATGTAAAAATGCATTCTTCACATCGAACTGCTGCAGGTCCCAATCATTATTTGCAGCTAATGACAATATTACTCTGACCGTGTTCATCTTAGCAACCGGGGCGAATGTCTCCAAGTAATCAACTCCATAGGTTTGAGTGAAGCCTTTAGCCACTAACCTTGCCTTGTACCGTTCAATGGTCCCATCAGCCCTGTACTTTACTGCATATACCCACTTGCATCCTATTGGTTTTTTTCCAGTTGGTAGGGTGACAAGTTCCCAGGTCCTATTTTTGTTCAATGCTTCCATTTCCACATCCATGGCATGTTTCCATTTCCTGTCAGATAATGCTTCAGATACAGAGGAAGGTGTGTGTGTGGAGTTGAGGTTTGTGAGAAAGGTTTTATGGGTAGGTGAGAATTTTCCAAAGGATAAGAAATTTGATAGTGGGTAAAGTGGTTGTTGGGTGCATGTTCTAGTTCCCTTTCTAAGGGCAATGGGTAGGTCTAGAGTTTGGTCCACCTGTGTTTC
The DNA here is from genome assembly GCA_026898435.1 of Prunella vulgaris. Lineage (NCBI taxonomy): Eukaryota > Viridiplantae > Streptophyta > Magnoliopsida > Lamiales > Lamiaceae > Prunella > Prunella vulgaris. The sequence goes on along the minus strand of JAPKLY010000086.1, from coordinate 842,606 downwards.
TAGATTTTCAGAAACAAACTCATTAGAATCATTGGAGTTTATAGGAGACGAAGGTGTTACCTTATGCAATGGTGCTGGGTTGGATTCTTGGACGTTGCCAGATTCTGGAATGGCCTTTTCTCTCCTTGAATAAACCAGATTTTTCCCAAATTTTCCACCATCAGGTTCAGGTTCAGGTCTTGCTGTTGGTTCAGGTGGTTCAG
>JAPKLY010000086.1:744256-842393 GCA_026898435.1 Prunella vulgaris | reverse complement strand
TTGCTGTTGGTTCAGGTGGTTCAGGTCCAAATGTCATATTTGGAAAAATGAGAGTCTCATCTTCCTCTCTTACATTCTCCCCCTGAAGATGAGGCTGCTTGAAGTAGCTCTCTTGTTCGTTGAAGGTGACATCTCTTGACACATAGAATTTTTTGGATAGGGGGTGAAAACATTTGTATCCCTTTTGTGTGGTAGAGTACCCTAAGAATACACATTTTATAGCCCTAGGATCCAATTTTCCCCTTTCATTACTATGAACATGCACAAAGGATACACACCCAAATATTCTAGGTCGGAGTTTACTTGTAGGATCCAAGTGAGGGTAGAATGAGGATAGGACTTCCATGGGACTTTTTGAGTCTAAGATTTTAGTGGGTAACCTATTGATTAGATAGGTTGCAGTGAGAAGGGCTTCCCCCCAAAATCTCTTAGGAACATGACTCTGAAAAAGTAGAGCTCTAGTTTGATCTAATAGGTGCCCATTTTTTCTTTCTGCGATCCCATTCTGTTGGGGTGTGTTCACACATGAGGACTCATGGATTATCCCTTCCTTTTGGCAAAAAGAGTTTAGTACAAGGTTAAAGTAGTCCTTGGCATTATCAGACCGAATTCTTTTGATACCCACCCCAAATTGATTTTTAATCATTGAGACAAACCGAAAAAACACGGAACTAACTTCAGATTTTTGTTTCAATAAAAAAACCCAAGTCACCCGGGTACAATCATCTATGAAGGTTAAAAACCATTTAGCACTTGAGATATTAGGAACAGAAGCAGGACCCCATACATCAGTGTGAACAAGAGAAAATGGGAAAGGACTTATCTTGTTACTAATGGGAAAAGGTACACGCTTGTGTTTAACAAGCTCACACACCTCACAATGGAGACTCTCCACATTTAAGGTTTTAAACAAGGAAGGAAAAATGACTTTTATAACTCGAAATGAAGGGTGTCCTAGCCGGCAATGGTATAGTTGAGCTTTCTCTTTATTGGTCATGGTAGATTCAGATATAAGAGAGTGGCTCTTAGTAGGCAGATTAGGATCCTCCATGTAGTATAGGCCATTCCATTCTCTAGCATGTCCAATCGTCCTCCCCGAGTTCTTGTCCTGCAGTATACATGAGTTACTATGAAAAACAGCATTACATGAGAGATCCTTTGTGAGTTTTTGTATAGAAATCAGATTGGTGGACAGTTTAGGGACGTGAAGAACATTTTTTAATGTCATGGATGGGCTTATTTGGACCTCTCCTTGTCCTGCTGCAGTTATAAGGGTTCCATCTGCTGTGGAAATTTTCTTGTTGCTGGGACATGGGGAATATGTGGAGAAGTATTTGGGTAGAGGGGTCATATGGTCAGTGGCTCCAGAGTCTAATATCCAGTAATGTGTAACTGGTGTATCTGAAACATTAAGCCCAAAAGAAAGTGGAAACTTACCAGAATATGTTAAGGAGCATGTACCTGTGGGCTTCTCCAATTTACTAAGGAAGGATCTTACCCGTTCTATCTCTTCATGATTCTGCAATTCTCCAGCAGCCTGGGATCTGTCCCCAGTTTCTGAAATAGGGTCCATGACCTCCGCCATGACCAAGTGCGATCAAGGTAGAGAGGGTTGCGCTGCAATGAAGGCTGCGACAAGGCTTAAAGGTAGTGCAACAATGAAGGCTGCAACTTAGGTTTACAGCCACGGTCAGAAACTCCCAAGGATCAGGAGCTCTGATACCATCTCAAATTTAGAAGAAATAAAATTCATTTCTTATATTCTTATGAGATCACTAGACCTACATATATATACATGAGTCTGCAGCCTAATTTAAGAAATATGGACAGCTAATTCTAAGGAATCAGATCCCTATGATTATGGGATTGATCCTAATTACATAAACCTAATAATAGCAAGATATAAAATATAACTTCCTAAAATACATAAATACAATCACTGTTTTGACAGATATCCATAACTTCCCCAATTATGAATTTTAGATTTTGGGTTTGGACATCTGTGCGGACACACCCTTTGGAGATGCAATGACAAGAGGCATCTCTGGTGGTCAGAAGAGGAGATTGACAACTGGTAATCTTTTTCTACTTTCTTTCAAACAAGCTCTAATTTGTCTTCAAACTGATGATAATATATTTATTCAGGTGAGATGATTGTTGGACCAACAAGAGCTTTATTCATGGATGAAATATCGAACGGTCTAGATAGCTCAACTACATATCAGATTGTTAGTTTCCTTCAACAACTTGCACACATCACAGATGCTACCATACTTGTTTCACTTCTTCAACCTGCACCAGAAACATTTGATCTCTTTGATGATGTAATTTTGATGGGAGAGGGAAAGATAGTCTACCATGGCCCCCGTAGTGATGTTCTAAACTTCTTTAGGAGTCATGGTTTCAGGTGTCCTGAAAGGAAAGGAGTGGCTGATTTTCTCCAGGAGGCAAGTGAAATCACATCTCTTATTTCCTTATCTTGTAAGAGGGGGAAAAAGCAAGTTGAATGAATAATGACTGGTTTTTTCAGGTTATTTCTAGGAAAGATCAGGAACAATACTGGCACGAGACTGCCCAACCTTACCAGTACATATCAGTTGATTTGCTTACAACGAAATATAAGGAGTTTGTACTCGGAAAAAATCTCGATGAGGAACTCTCGATGCCATTTGATAAGTCGAAGAGCCACAAGAATGCAATCAGTTTTAGCGCATATTCTCTCCCGAAATGGGATCTTTTCAGAGCTTGCATGTCTAGAGAATTTCTTCTCATGAAAAGGAATTCCTTCTTATATGTATTCAAATCAATTCAGGTTTACGCTACGCACATGAATTTCTTTAAAAATTTCTAATTTTTAAACTAAGTAAAATTTGGATGCAACAACTAATATTGCTCAATGGAAACAACTAATATTGTTAAGTGGAAACCCCTTATACCTTTAGTGAAACAACTAAAATCTTTTAAAAATGCATTTGAGTTCATTCCTTTTGCAGCTTGTGTTCATTGCAACCATAGCAATGACTGTATTCCTGAGGTCGGATATGGGGGTTGATATCGTCAATGCAAATAATTACTTGGGAGCTCTGTTTTATTCTCTCCTCGTTATTCTTTTTGATGGAATGCCAGAGCTCTCTTTGACTGTAGCAAGACTTGCAGTTTTCTACAAACAGAGAGACTTGCACTTTTATCCTGCATGGGCGTATGCAATCCCAGCAACCATTCTCAAGATTCCTCTATCATTATTACAAGCTCTAGTATGGACATCTCTTACGTATTACGTTATTGGTTTTAGCCCCGAGCCTGGGAGGTTAGAACAAGACCACATGCTTTATATATGATATAATAATTAAATATTATTTGATCATAGTCAAGATAAAAATAGAAAATCATATTTTCAGGTTCTTTCGTCAATTGGTGCTAGTGTTTGCTGTGCACATGTCCTCGATATCTATGTTTCGTTTCCTTGCATCTGTGTTTCGAACTGTGGTTGCTGCTACAACAGCTGGTAGTTTTGCAACATTATTTGTAATGTTGTTCAGTGGATTTATGATCCCAAGATGTGAGTTATATTTCAGTTATATCTGGTTTGGCATTCATCACTCTCTAAGGGGAATGTAAGTGAAGAAACGGCTTGTGTTTATGCAGCATCTATGCCGGTTTGGTTGAAATGGGCATTTTGGATTTCTCCACTCTCGTATGGGGAGATAGGCCTTTCGTCTAATGAGTTTCTTGCTCCAAGATGGCAAAAGGTGAGACATTGATTAAAATCTTTCTTATGGATATTCTTCGATCATTTGTTTGTGATCACATCATTAAAATCAAGAATCTTGATTTGTTTGTAGGAGGTGATTGGAAATACAACACTAGGACATCAAACACTTGCAAATCGTGGTTTAAACTTTGGTGCAAATTTGTTTTGGGTATCAGTTGGTGCCCTTTTCGGACTTGCACTGCTCTTCAACATTGGATTTACATTGTCTTTGAGTTACTTAAAACGTAATGACACATATAAATCAAGTGTAATCTACCATATTATAATTTAATTACCATTTTATTCATTCCAATTTGGATTTACAGCATCTGGTTCTCGTGCTATTATTTCAAGTGACCAACTTTCGAAGGTACAAGCAAGTAAAGAACTGAACAAGAAAGCTGATGTAGAAGAGCAGTCTGAAGTTTCTCATCCAGGAAATGGTGTAGAATTTAACAGAATTTTATGATCTTTCTTCATTTGCTTCATAAGATGTGACTTTTTTCTGTTAATATATCTTATTCCGATTATGTGTGCAGGTAGAATGGTTTTACCCTTTGAACCCCTGAGTATAGTTTTTCAAGATGTGCAGTACTTTGTCGAAACCCCCGCGGTAAAATTGTAATTAGCAGATCTCTTTACTGAGTTTCAGATATCTATAGTAGTTTATTCTTATATATATTTCGTTTCAGGCAATGAAGGAGCATGGTTTCACCCAGAAAAGGCTTCAGCTTCTTTGTGATATCACAGCTGCATTCAGACCTGGCGTTCTTACAGCACTCATGGGCGTCAGTGGGGCTGGTAAAACAACACTTCTAGATGTAATTTCCGGTAGAAAAACCAGTGGCACAATCGAAGGAGAAATAAGAATAGGAGGGTATCCTAAAGTCCAATCTACATTTGCTCGGATTTCAGGTTATTGTGAACAAACTGATATACATTCTCCACAAATTACTGTTGAAGAATCAGTGATCTTTTCAGCTTGGCTACGCCTTGATCCTCATATTGAGTCAACGACAAAATACGTACGATGCCTTATCTCAAGCTATATAATTTTTCACAAATTTTATAATTCAATATTCTTTGGTAATTTATGTTGCAGGAATTCGTTAAACAAGTGCTTGAAACAATTGAGCTGGATAGCATTAAAGATGCATTGGTTGGATTGCCTGGGGTTGATGGTCTATCGACTGAGCAAAGGAAGCGTCTAACTATAGCTGTGGAGCTCGTTTCTAACCCCTCGATTATCTTTATGGACGAGCCTACAACTGGATTGGATGCCAGGGCAGCAGCTGTTGTTATGAGGGCAGTAAAAAATGTGGCCAATACTGGGAGAACAATTGTTTGCACCATTCACCAACCAAGTATTGATATATTCGAAGCCTTTGATGAGGTAATGTGACTCTTAATTCGAACTAGCTAATTTTATTTTGAATAGTTTTACTAATGTGACATCTATGACTAAAGTTATTGCTGCTGAAAGCTGGAGGTCGCATAAGCTATTATGGACCGTTAGGTCCGCAGTCCTGTAAAGTTATAAAATATTTTGAGGTTCGCCTTCTCTTGCAATAGATGAGTTCATGGATAAATTCTTTCGTCCAGTTCTGAATGTTGGATCTTCTGTACTAGGGCATCTCTGGTGTGACAAGTATTCGGGATAACTACAATCCGGCTGCATGGATGTTGGAGGTCACTTCCACTTCCTCAGAGGCTGAACTTGGCATAGACTTTGCTGAGATTTACAAGAAGTCTAGTTTGAACGAGTGAGATGAGAAATGAAGGGCTGTTAGACAATTATTATTAGATAACACTCGTATACACCAGTTATACGATGCTACTGTACACAACTAATACTCTTCTGTACAAATAATTAACACTAGCAAAATAGTGCCTTTTAGTTATTTAACTAATACCTTTCTGATAAAAAATATACCTTTAGAAATATACATGAAATTCACGGTGGAATTGGTGTATATAAGTTTTTATTGTATTATAAATCCACTCATGAGGTTTGTTTTCCTGTGTTGTTTCTAGGAATAACAAAGAGGTGGTGAGAAAGCTGAGCATTCCACCTTCTGGATCAATTGATGTACATTTTGAAACGCGCTTTGCACAAAACAGTTGGGGACAATTCAAAGCCTGCCTCTGGAAGCAACACTTGTCTTACTGGAGAAGCCCAAAGTACAACTTGATGCGCTCGTTGCACATGCTCTTTGCAGCATTTCTTTATGGTGTCCTCTTCTGGGGTCAAGGAAAGAAAATGTAACAGCCGTAATTTTCTTATTATGTAAAATAGGGGGCATTTGCAAACTTAACATTTTATTTAGAGCTGCCCCCACACAGATTTTAACTTTTGAGAAGTGTTTTTAAGCTGTGGGTCGAGTTTGCAAACACCCCCTTGATATTGTTTCCATCATGCTGGTCTAACATTGTTTTTGTTCTGTCGTAATAGACATAACCAGCAGAGTTTGTTCACTCTTCTCGGTTCAATGTATAGCTCCACGCTATTCTGCGGCATAAACAACTCCTCTTCAGTTCTGCCGTATGTCAGCACAGAGCGAAGTGTTGTGTACCGTGAAAGATTTGCTGGAATGTACGCATCGTGGGCTTATTCATCTGCACAGGTATGCTGCAGTCTGTCTTGTTTGTACCTAATTAACTGGAAATATAATCTTATTATGATTGATCTGACAGGTTGTAATAGAGATTCCTTATCTGTTTGCACAAGCCGTTGCATTCACAGTCATCACGTATCCAATGATCGGATACTACTGGTCTGCGTATAAGGTCTTCTGGTATCTCTACACTATGTTCTCTACTCTTCTGTACTTCACTTACCTTGGAATGATGTTGGTTTCTTTAACCCCGAGTTTCCCAGTAGCTGCGATTTTGCAGTCAGCCTTTTACACGATGCTCAATCTGTTTTCTGGATTCTTGATCCCTCATCCGGTTAGTTCTTTCTTTGAAATATCCCTCTGTAGAAAAAAAAGTTATAGGATTTATAAGTATTTGCATAATGAATGTATTGGGTTTCTAAAAGTCAGAAATCTGAAATTCCAAAGCAGGATTTTCAAATCTCTAATCAAACACCCTAAAAGAAAGGCGTTAATATCTCTCCTGTGGGTGGAAAATATTTTCAAGCTTGAGTGAAGTAAAAAGAGGCATCATTTCCTGTTAATTGTGAAAAACTTTGTGATGAACTGTTCAAATTTGATACTATGAAAGAATTTTATCTCATCTATAAATCCAAACATGTAGAGACGTTAATCCATTTATATCAATTCCCTGACATTGTAACGTGTTGAATTCGCAGCAAATTCCTCGATGGTGGATTTGGTTCTATTATGTTGTTCCTACTTCTTGGTCATTGAACGGCATACTCACTTCACAATTCGGCGATGTGCATGACCAGATTACCGTGTTTGGAGAAACCAAAACAGTGGAAGCCTTTCTGAGAGATTATTTTGGATATGAGCATCATCTTCTTCCTCTTGTTGCTGTAATGTTGATTTTGTATCCTGTTGTTTTTGCCTCCCTTTTTGCATTTTGTATTGGCAACTTGAATTTCCAAAGGAGATAGGCATTTCTATTTTCGAAGTTAGGGGTGTGCTTACCAATTTTTTACTTTGGTGAATTTATTATTTTTGGATGGATAGTTGTGAAAATGAGTGTGATTGGATGTGAAAAAAAAAATGTAATGAATATAATTGATGTAATATGTTTGTTGAAAATGAGGGTTATTCGAGTGTCTTTTTTTTAATGTGTTGTTATTATTATTATTTTTATTTACATATGTGTATAAATCAAAGTCATTAAAATTAATCTTCAATACTACTGCATATATAGTTCCTCAGATTTTTTTCAATCTTTCTTAATTGCACAGTATCTGAGTACACATTGCGTTTTAGGGATTTTATGGATCTACATTTCCCTTCATTCTTGGTCGTTTTTTATTTGGCTGCATTGGATGTTTTATGGCCGTCTAGAATTTTTTAAATATAAATAAACATAATTGTCAAATATAATATATAGAATACCTGATCATGAAAACATCTCAATATTAATAAAAAACTCAGGGATTAAATCTTAAGATCCCCTTTCTTCAAAGCTGAAGTGAACACATTTTTTTTTTCTACTGTTGACCTAATTTTGTACATATTTTCAATTTTAATTTGAAAAACAAATGTCTAGTACTGCTTGGTCGCTTAGGTCCAAAAATACTTATGATGGCTGATTTTGCAAAAATCGAGTCGGAGAGGGCCGTCTAGCCTAATTTTTGCAACACTGAATGTGGGATGTGTTGAGTAAATATCAAAAAATAGAACGGTGGTTGTTTGAGTAAAATTAAAGCCTTAATTGACCAACATGGCCTTTAGAGAAACATATCCCAATTCTTTTGGAATATTGAGATTCTTCCTAGCATTCTGGTATTTACATCATATTAAGTGATGCCTGAAACTTACTAGGCTTGATCATCAGGCAACAATTTGAGAATCTAAGCTGTCTGATTTTGGAATCTTATGGTATACGATGAAGGTTCATAAGGATTATTATTTTGTCTATATATAGGTTGTATGCATTGAGTCCTCAAGAAGTGGAAGCTAGTCATTTCATACATTGTCTGAGTGTACTTTTCATTGTTTATGGTGATAAACTTCTTGGCTAATGCATGATGTAATCTGGGTTGTGTTTAATTTTGGGTTTCTATCCCTTTTTTAAATATGACTTTGTCCATATTCGCTCAACATTTCCTTAAAAAATGAACCAACCTTTCCTAGTGATTACATGAGTTAGTTTTATGTGATTCAAAGGTATAAACTTTTCAAGAGGTGGTAAATTGCTAATTAGGCTTTAGATAGCTGTTAGTTGCAATAATTTAGAAGTTTTATGCATTGGTGGAACTGCGTCCATCTGTTGGGCCAATCCGAAAAGTCCAATTTTAAGAGCATGATAAATTTTAAAATTATTGATCTCGGCCCGATGGACCACTTGAGCTCGGACCGGACTTGACCTAATATTATGGCATCTCTCTTTTATTGTACATCTCTTATAGAACTTTCCAATATTTTTATGAATTAATATTTCTCTTTTGAATTTTTTTTATTCTATAAGAGATATTTTGCATATTTTGACCTGAAATCATGATTAGTGCTGTGCTTTTGAGAGTCAAAGGGCAAAAACATTTACCAATTTATTTCGTCATCCAGACCCTGTATAATGCAGAACAGAGATACACTTCATAGGATAAGTTAGTCTATGCGAGCGTAAGAAAGCTGAGGCCATACTTCTTTGATCACCATGTCGAGATCCTCACAACCTTACCTCTCCGTCAAGTGTTACATCAGCTGAACATCAATGGATGATTGTTGAAATGTTCACTTGAGATAGCTCAGTATGGGGTCACATATGCGCCTAGAAAGGCCAATAAGGGTCAAGCTTTGATTTTATGGTGAAAGTCACTCTTCCAACGAACCCGGCCAAAATCAACTATCCACCTTAGAAGTTGTTTGTAGATGGCTCATCCACAAGTATGACTGCCAGGGTTGGAATCATCCTGATAGGACCAGACAGTTTCACTAGCACAGTCCATTTTGATTTTCCGGCCACCAACAATGAAGCAGAGTATGAAACCCTTGTGGGAGGCCTCGAATTAGCAACTGCAAGCGGAGTCAGGCGACTCATTATTTTCATGGACTCGATGCTTGTTGTCAATCAGATAAAGGGAGAATATGAGGCGTGAGGCCAAAGAACAGTTAAATACCATGAACTCATAATTTCAATGTGCAAAAAATTCGAACAGGTCATGATTGAGCAAATTCCTCGCAAGGCGGATGCCCTATCTAAGCTTGTATCTTCTGAAAGCACAACTAATCTCTCTTTCATTTAGCTGACAAGGCTTTCGGTCTGTAGTCAGGCGATTGTTTAATTAACCTGAACTGGGAGGACCCCTTCTAAGTGGCAAAGTGTTTATCAAACAGAGCTTACAAACTCGAACATCCAGATGGCACTCCGGACCAATATCCTTGGAAAGAAAATCACTTGAAGAAATATTATCCATAGCTTCATTGTTTTATGTTCTCCCCGGGGATATATAAACATTCTTGTATCTCGAAGAAAATTTATCTATGCATATTTCTTTCTTAAGTAATAGTTTCTGTTATGATCCCACATCAAATCCACAAGAAATTGTGGATGAGTATATAAGTGGGAGTCAATCCTTGACCTTTGACCATGATTTTGGGTTACTTATATTTCTAACAATTAGCGCTGTCTTTTGGAAAAAGTTCGGGCTGGCTGCAAAATGGGGTTACCCGATGATGGGCCCAGGGGTTGCCACCCTGAATGTGGGCCCAAGGGGGTTGCCACTCGGGAAGTGGACCTTGACAAATAGATTGCCACCCGGAGTGTGCCGTCCGACTTTAAGGAGGGTCGATTAATAAGTTACCCAAGGGGGTTGCCACCCGGGAAGTGGACCTTGACATATAGATTGCCACCTGGAGTGTGCCGTCCGACTTTAAGGAGGGTCGATTAATAAGTTAGAGAGCCCTAACTTAACCCAAAACCATGATCAAAGGTCAAGGATTGACTCCCACTTATATACCCATCCACAATTTCTTGTGGATCCGATGTGGGATCATAACAGTTTCGCTCTAGAGAGCCGAAGCCAAATTGAAGTAAATCTATTCAGTCTATTTTCTGATGTAAATTTTCAACACCAAAGTACCGGGAGCGTACCACCATTTTCAGTTTAACAAGGTCATTTCAGACTATCCTCTCTCAAGATTAACTTAGTCGAGATTGCAAATTATTTGTCATAAAGCTCGAAGCAGTTATATAAAGCAAATTAAAGGACTAAAGTAGATACAAGTAAACTGGAAAAGGAGATTTTATTCATACAAGAGAATTTCCTTCTTTTAAGAAAATCATATCAATGTGGATTACAATTACAACCAAAGTAATATATATTTTACATAAGATAAATAATTAATCTATTAGGCATAACTAATAACAAATCTTATCAAATTTGACCCAAATATTCAGGCGATTTTCGATACTTTGAGTTGTAGACGTCCCAAATACAATATCTCTAATATGCAAGAAGGATGATCCATTAGATACTCCAATTTTGCAATTAAAGAAATTAGGGAACGGAAGGAGAGTGACTCAACACTTGCACGAGATTATGTCAAAAAAATATAGTAGAGAATAAGTAAAGAGAGACACGAAACTCGGGGTAGCTGCACGAGGAGAGGTGATTGGTGGGCGAACAGAGAGGAGTAAGGAAGAAGATCTATATATGTGATCAATTTAATGATGTGAATATGAGGAGGACTTGGCTGTAAGGATATTTATAAAATGGAGTTTGAATGCCTGCCTGCCTATCTCCTTTGGAAATTTAAGTTGCCAATAAAAAATGCAAAAAGGGAGGCAAAAACAATAGGATACAACATCAACATTACAGCAACAAGAGGTAGAAGATGGTGCTCATATCCAAAATAGTCTCTCAACAAGGCTTCTACTGTTTTGCTTTCTCCAAACACCGTAATTTGGTCATGCACGTCGCCAAATTGTGACGTCAGCATCCCGTTCAATGACCAAGAGGTAGGAACCATGTAATAGAACCAAATCCACCATCGAGGAATTTGCTGCAAATCATTCCGAAAAATAGTTATGGGATGAAAATTGAGCAATTCAAGTATATGTAATGGGACTAGCTAAGTCATTCCAAAAATTAAATTAACTTATGGGCTGAAAATAAGCAATTCAAGTAATGGGACTAAGTCATTCCAAAAAAAAAGAAAAGAAAAGTTGTGGGATTAAATTTTAAAAAGGTGCAAAGTTATGGGACCATTTGAAATTTAATAACACTGAATGAAAGAGAAGGTATTATATACATTTTGTGCATCGAATACTATTAGCTAATTAATCGTGTTAGTTCTTACAAGTAATATTTTTAGTTATTAGTTTTTAGAACAATAGTTTATTCTTTTTTTGCAAGCTATAGTATTAGTCGTGAACGGTAAACAAGGTGCACATAATACTTAACTGTAAATGAAATTGTGAATGCAAAAAAAAAAAAAAAACATAAATAATGAAATAATTTTGTCAATAGGGGGTGTTGGTTGAGGGTTTAGTGCCAATTTGTTTTTATGTATCGACATATAAAATTAAACACAAACTCGACACCAAATAATTTTAATGACACGAAACACAAAAAAATCCGTGTCCACATAAAACAATATGAAATGATAAGAAACTAAATAAATTAAAGTAGATTTAATATTATAATATTTGACATGATGCACTACGACACGATAATACACGTCACACAATATGATACAATAACACGCGACAAAGAAAATACAAAACCCCTAATAAAATTACAAAATCTTAGGGAAAAATGTTTTTTTAGGTCCGTAATTATAGGGTAGCTGTAATTTAAGTACAATATGTTTTTGTGCTTGGAAAAGTAGGACAATATGTTTTCGGACTTGGAAAAGTAGGACAATACGTTTTCAGACTTGGAAAAGTAGGACAATATGTTTTTCGGGCATGGAAAAATAGGACAATAACTTTGAAAAATTGTAAATATAGGCCAATTTGAGCCCGAATTAAACCCAATTCGAGCTCAATTTTAAGCAAATTATAACATTTTTTCCAATACTTTTAGCAACTTAAAATCTACTAAAGTTTAGTAGGACAATTGAGCCCGAATTGAGTTTAATTCGGGCTCAAATTGGCCTAAATTTACAACTTTTTAAAGTTATTGTCCTACTTTTCCAGCCAAAAAACATATTGTCCTACTTTTCAAATTTAACCAGTTGACACGAACACAATACATGACATAAGAAATGGTCTCCTTATATCAAGTCAACAAGATTACAACATAACATGATAAGCCTAAATGGTAACTTACGATTTTTATATCGTTTTTGTGTCGTATTTGATATTGTTTCCCAAGTCGAGAGTTGTTGTTTTCATATCATCAATTGTTGATAAACTTTTTTGAACGGGCATAATAGACATTATTTTTTGGAAATTAAGATGGGTATAAAAAAACCATCTATATATTTAATTAATTTCAAAGAAAGAATTAACTAACCGGACGAGGGATCAAGAATCCAGAGAACAAATTGAGCATAGTGTAAAATGCTGACCGCAAAATCATGGCTATTTGTAAGTTGGGTGTAATTGAAACGATCACCATTCCTAGGTAAGTGTAGTAGACAAGCGTAGAGAAGACGACGTAGAAATACCACAAAAACTTATACGTGGACCAGTAGTATCCGATCATTGGATACGTTATGACTGTGAATGCAACGGCTTGTACAAATACGTAAGGAATCTCTACTACAACCTGTCGATCGTAATAATTAAGATTCTATGTCCAAGTGAGGATGTAGAGGTTAAAAAGAGTTAGTCTGGTATGAGACCATCTCATAACATGAGATTACTAAATGAGCTATGAATTGATAAATGTTAATTTATGCAGTCTCATAGCATGAGACGGTCTCACATTAATTTTTGCCTGTTAAAAATACTTTTGGTTCAGTAACTTTTATATTTTTCAAAAATTGTCCTAGGAAATAAAAGAGTAAAAATGATGTTGTATTGTAAAAATTTAGGATATAAAAGACTTTTAGTTCCATAACTTATCAAGTGTCCACTTTTGGTCCAAAAGTTTTGACTCTTCAATTTTGATCCCATAATTATTTGGGTTTTCCAACTTTGATCCCATTTCGTTGAAAAAGTGAAAAAAATGTCATTGTTTCCATGCACGGAGAACGTAGTGGTTGAATTAGAGGCTTTTCAAGTACTCTTGTTGGCGTTACTATCAAATTTTTTTTTTCATTTTGTATTTTTTATTTATTTCTTCAAATCACTAAAACAGTAACAAAATATAATTAAAATATCAGCCAGGAAGCCTGAAATTTCAAATTCAACCACCACGTGCATCGTGCATAATAAATAATGATGATATTTTCACTTTTTCGATGAAAATGAGATCAAAATTGGACAGTTTAAAGAGTTACGGGACCAAAATCTAAGAGTAAAAAATTTTGGGACCAAAAGTTGACACTCAATAAGTTATGAGACAAAAAATAATTATTTCTCAAAAAGTTAGATGTAAAATAAGCAGTTTGTAAAGTTAAGAGATTAAATCGAATCTTGGGATGATTTGTGAAAATGATAAAAGTTATGGGACAAAATATTTTTAACTCGAATATTGATCCTCTCCATTTTATTTCCTGTATGTAAATTTAGAGACAGAGATAGACACATTGTGTCGGTTCAACTTTCATGTATTTTAACACATTGTTTTATTATACGTCTATTTACAGAAAGGTAATGGAGAGGGTCCATTTATGTCTAAGTTTATTAAGGTGCAAACAAGATGGTTTGAAGCATACCTGTGCTGCTGAATAAGCCCACGGTGCATACATTCCAGCAAATCTTTCACGATAGACAACACTTCGCTCTGTGCTTAAATACAGCAAAATTGTAGAGGAGTTGGTTGTACCGGAGAATATCGTGGAGCTGTAGATTGAACCAAGCAGAGTGAACAAGCTCTGCTGGTTATGTCTATTTTTATAGAAGAGCAAAACTATGTTAGACATGCATGAGAGAATTAAACAACTTAATTGAGGCACAAAGATTAAAGAATAGATAAAATATTCTTTTTAGTCCTGTAAGTTAAAGCCAATTTTGGTTTTAGTCATGTTGACTTTCATGAATTGAAACAGTCACTGCAACTTTCAAGTTTTCACAAATTAGTCCGGTAATTAGTTTTAGAAGATAAATATCCGGTTGACGCTGATGTGGCAGAGCCTGATTAATCAAATGGATGTTTCAATTCTGATAGCCAGTTACAGGACTATTTTCAATTCTTAAAAGTTAATAAGATGAAACTTATGGGACTAAGAGAATTAATTTCCTTAAAAGAAATTATGTTTGTTACATTTTCTTTCCTTGACCCCAGAAGAGGATGCCGTAAAGTAAAGCTGCGCAAATTGTGTACGACAACCGTGACAAGTTATAACTAGGGCTTCTCCAGTAAGACAAATATTGCTTCCAGAGACAGGCTTTGAATTGTCCCCAACCATTTTCTGCATAGCGTGTAGCGAAATGCACGTCTCTTGATCCCGAACGTGGCATTCTCAACTTTCTCACAACCTCTTTGTTAATCCTTCAAATTATAGCATAGGAAATTAAAACAAATCTCATGACTTCATTAGATAGTACTCCATTTCTTTCCAATTGTTTGTCTGATTCTATATACATTTATACAAATATAATTTTCTTGAATTAGGATATCAAAAGACAATAATATTCTCACTAATATATAATGTAAAGGAAAAATACTTTTTTTATCCATTATCTTTCATCTATTATGATTTTGGTCCTCTAACTATATGAATTTGATCTTAGTCCTTTATCTTCAAAAAGAATGAAAATCAATTTTTTTTTGAAAAGACGAAGGATGAAACAAATATTTTTATAAAGACAAAGGATGAAAATTAAATATTCTTGAACGATAACGGTAAAAAATCATATTAGGCAAAAGATAAAGGACTAAAATCAAATTTTAATATTTATGAGGGTCAAAATCATAATAGGTGAAAGATAAAGGATGAAAAAACTATTTTCCTTTATGAGGGCCAAAAACTTAATTCACTTATAAATTCTATATTGAAACATAAACCATAATAAAATATTCGTTGGACTATTATCTTTCACCTATTTTCCTTTATGAAGGCCAAAAAACTATATTGAAACATAAACCATAATAAGCTAATAACATGCCAACTCGACTCACTCGTGCAAACTGGACTTGTTGTAAATCTCAGCAAAGTCTATGCCAAGTTCAGCCTCTGAGGAAGTGGAAGTGACCTCTAGCATCCATGTTGCCGGATTGAAGTTATCGCAAATTCTTGGCACACCGGAGATGCCCTATTACACAACATCCAAACATTCAATGGCAAAACTAGACGAAAGATCGAATATTATGTCCGTGGAGTCTATTCTTGCAAGAGACGACGAACCTCAAAATATTCGATCACTTTACGGGACTGTTGGCCTAATGGTCCATAATAGCTCATGCGGCCTCCAGCTTTCAGCAGCAATAACTTCAAGCATAGATGCCAGATTAGCACTTAAAACTACTCAATTGCAACATAAGTTGGAATTAATAGTCACATTAAATAATTACCTCATCAAAGGATTCAAATATATCAGTGCTTGGTTGGTGAATGGTGCAAACGATTGTTCTCCCGGTATTCGCCACGTTCTTTACTGCCCTCATGACAACGGCTGCTGCTCGGGCATCCAGTCCAGTCGTAGGCTCATCCATAAAGATAATTGAGGGGTTAGAGACGAGCTCCACAGCTATGGTTAATCGTTTCCTTTGCTCGGTTGATAGACCATCAACACCAGGCATTCCCACCAATGCATCTTTGATGCCATCCAACTCAATCGTTTCAAGGACCTCTTTAACGAATTCCTGTAACATTAATTCCAAGAGAGAATTCAAAGCTAAACACAAAAAGAGCTTGATAATGGAAGAATTTCATTTCATTTAAAAGCTCAAACTTTTCGAGAGGTGCAGATTTAATTCCCTTATAAATTCTTCAATATTTCCTCACTCCTGGGCTGAATTGTCAAATTCATTATGGGGAGAACTAAGGAGGTCCAACGAGCGTAAAATTTAATACACATTGAGTTACTTCCAGTGGAGTTTGAACCAAGGGTGTTTGCTCTAAATCCATAAAAGAAAATTTATCTCATCTAAAAGTTTATACTAGTTGAGATAAGTATAATTAATTCATTTTTATTTATTTATCAAACAGTCTCCCTCGCTTTAGGTTGGATCCTCTATTTCACCCTTTTTGAAAGAAAATCAAATCCCAGACCTTTGGTTCTGATCGATCATGAAAGAATTTCATCTCATCTACAAGTTTGTGTTTATAAAGAGGTGCGGAATACCCATTAATATTAATTCTTGTAAGACATAATATGCATAGAACCATACGTATTTTGTTGTTGTCTCAATATGAGGATCAAGGCGTAGCCAAGCTGAAAAGATCACTGATTCTTCGATCGTAATTTGGGGAGAATGTATATCAGTTTGTTCACAATAGCCTGAAATCCGAGTAAATGTAGTTTGGACTTTAAGATACCCTCCTATTCTTATTTCTCCTTCGATCGTGCCACTGGTTTTTCTACCGGAAAGTACGTCTAGAAGTGTTGTTTTCCCAGCCCCACTGACACCCATAAGCGCCGTGAGAACACCGGGTTTGAATGCAGCGGTGATATCTTGAAGAAGGTGGAGCTTTTTTGGGGTGAAACCACGTTTCTTCGTTGCCTGAAATTAAAGAAATGTACATGAGCATAAATTAGTGTTTCTTGATAAGGGATTAAAAATTTTGCAGTACTATAACTTGTCATGATTTTGAATTTGGTCCATACGGATTATATATTTTGATATTGGTCCTTTAAGTTCAAAAAATATTTTAATTTTGGTCTTTTAAAAACTTACGGGACCAATGATATTGGTACTGTAAGTTTGTAATAAGACCAAAACTAAAATATTTTTAAACTTAAAGGACCAATATCAAAACATGTAATCAATATGGACCAAATTCAAATTGAAGATAAGTTATTGAATTTACAAATCTTTAATCCCTTCTTGATATCTGAAACTGTGTAACAGAATTTGTTAATTTACAATTTTACCATGGGAGTTTCGACATAGTACTGCACATCTTGAAAAACTATACTCAAAGGTTCAAAGGGTAAAACCATTCTATCTGCAGATGTAACACAAAATTTGCAAATTAGGTAGTTTATTGATGACTAGAAAAAGAAAAACCTACATCCCGGGATAAAGGAAAGATAACAAAGCATAAGATGTGCCTCATTAAAAACCTCGCCGTAAATCACCCTTGTGGATAAAACGGTCTTAAGAGAAAAAGAGTCACTAACCAACTTATCCTTTCTTCCAATACGAATCAGCCCCAAATACAATTCAAGTATCTAAATGTCCAAAAGAAAGGACAAAAACATAAACATCAAATCCTTAACTGACAAAACAGAGTTAAAATATTTGGTCCTATAACTTTCACCTCTCCAGTAAATTATCCCAAGATAGTTAAATTTTCAATTTAGTCCAGTTACTATATACATTACATATTTTTTTAAATTCATTTAGCCTAATTTTGTATCTCATAACTTTCACATTTTCACAAATAAAACCAACAAACGTGCAAACAATGATGTTGTTTGACAAAAAATGAATGTGTATTGAGCTATATAAATAGTTATGGGACTAAAATAATTTCTTAAATCTATCTTGGGACCATTTGAGAAACGGTATTTTCTCCAATGCATTTTGTTTTCTTTTCCCATTTAATTTGCTCAAGAAGTTTACCTTTTTTTTTCTCCATAACCAGAAAGTCAATATATGAAGTTACTCCACCTTTTCTAGCCACTAGTAGTTACGCATAAAATATATTTCTTTTATTTCACTCACTTAAATGACTTAGATACAACCTCTGTCCCAAAGAAATTTGCTCACTTATTTTCAACCTACAAACAAATATCGATTTGAGTGAAAACTCATAAAACTTTACACATATTTACAGTTGTCACTAATAATCATCTCTCACATTAAAAATGTGTCAAAGTCAAATGAAAAAACAAACACACATGGAGTATAAGTTATGGGACCAAAAAACATTTTAACACGGATAAAGTCACATTAACTTATGAAGGAACCATAGAAATATGACAACCTCTGTGATGCTCTACACCAATTCTTGAATGAGAAGCTTCCGAATGCTCTTCCCTATCAACTCCATCGTTTAGCTCTTTACTCGCTTGTATCTTCGAAAGTTGGTCACTTGAAATAATAGCACGAGAACCAGGCGCTGTAAATCCAAATTAGAATAAATTATAACATGTTTTATGTGTTAAGACTCCACTTTATTTTTGGCCTTACGTTTTAAGTAACTCAAAGCCAAAGTAAATCCAATGTTGAAGACCAGTGCAAATCCAAAAAGGGCACCAACTGATAGCCAAAATAGATTTCCACCAAAGTTTAAACCGCGATTTTCAAGTGCTTGATGTCCAAATGTTATATTTCCACCCACCCTCTACAAAAAGATCAAAAAACAAACATACAAATGATTACAAAGCATCCACAACAATGATTCTGATACAAATAGGCCAGGAATAATATTAATTTGTTAAGGACCATAACTTTAGGGTTAGGTTGACAAAATAAGGATTGCAACTCTTCAAACTGGCAATTTAAGGGTAATAACTTTTAAAAATCACCAATTAAGACCAAATCAGCCCGATTCTGCCTGAATTTTGACCGCACTTTTCATTTGTTACCCCTTAAGTTACAATCCTTAAAAAATTATCCCCCAAAATGGTCATATATTACAATTCCTAAAAATTATTCCCCAAAGTTCTAATTATCTAATACAGTACTCCTAATTATCAAATTAGTCATGTTTCCACTTATTACCATATAAAAATCTAATCGCCTTCTTGTAATTAGAAGATTGTTATCTCATCAAGTAGTAATAAATAAGGGTAATAATCTTTTGATAATTAAAGTTAATGAAAAATATTTGGGGAAAATGCTATTTTTCGTCTTTTATCTTTCACACATTATTCTTTTGATCCTCTAACTATTAGAATTTGATTTTTGTCCTTTATCTCTTAAAAATGACAAAAATCAAATTTATTGAAAGATAAATGACAAAATCAATTTTTTAAAAGATAAAGGACTAAAATTAAATTTTAATAGTCAAGAGGACCAAAACTGTAATAGATGAAAAATATAAAACCAGGCAGATAACTATAAACAAAGGAAATAAAAGATAAGACTCACCTTTTGCCATCTTGGAGCGAGAAATTCGTTATACGAAAGGCCTATCTCCCCGTACGAGAGTGGAGACAGCCAAAATGCCCATTTCAACCAAACCAGCATAGATTCTGCAAAACATATATATTGACTTTTTGGGCAATTACATTTAAGAATGATAGTACCAAATCAGATTAACTGAATTACTTACGTCTTGGTATAATATAGACACTGAACAATATTATAAATAATACTGCCAAATTACAACTTGTTGAGGCTGCAACCATAGTTTGAGACACAGATGCCAAAAAACGGAACATAGATATCGAGGCCATGTGCACAGCAAACACAAGGACCAATTGACGAAAAAACCTTCAAATATGAATAATTTATTTATCATCAGAATATATACATACAACAAAATTATGTTAAAATTAAGGAAAATGATTTTTTTGTTCTTTATCTTTCACCTATTATGATTTTAGTCTTCTAACTATTAGAATTTGATTTTAGTCCTTTATATTTAAAAAAGAATGAATATTTTTTATAAAGAAAAATGATGAAAATCAAATTTTTTTGAAAGATAAAGGATAACAATCAAATTTTTTTTAAAGATAAAGGATAAAAATAAAAAAATTTGAAAGATAAAGGACTAAATCAAATGTTAATAGTCAAGAGGATCAAAACCGTAATAGGTAAAAGTAAAGGATGGAAAAATCATTTTTCCTAAGGGTGTATTTGGTTTAAAGGATAAAATTATCTATCCGTCGAAAATATGCATATTTTTGGCGGATAGATAATATCTTTTAAATCAAACACACCTTAAATTTAATAATGTCAACATTGTATAAACTCTATCATATAAAATGAGTGAGTAGAGTTTCAGTAGCCACATGGAATAAGATCACAAACGATTTCATCATCCGATAGAATTCTTTTACCAAATTAAATGTACTCCGTCCGTCCAATTGAAACTTGCAAGGGGGGAGTACATGTATATTAAGAAAAAAGTTGAATAAAGTAAAAAAAGTAGTATTTTGAGGGGTAATTTGGTAAAATTTTATGTAAAAAGTAAAGATTTTAATTGGATTGACTGTAATGTGGGCCCAAAAAGTGAAAAAGTAATGTCATTTGTGTAAACATGTAAATATTTTGAGGGTAGTGTTTATGAAAAGATTTCCTTTTCTGGATTTGCAAGTTCTTGTGGGATGATCCCAATATAGAAAGTCTGCATGTTCTTGAGGGACGGCTGGAGTATTAAATATCTGGTAACAAGTTGTCGAGACTCCTATTCACCAGTAACGTTAATGCGATTAGAGAGGAATTGAGAGGATCAACGAGAATTGTTACCCACAATTTTCATTTTTTATTTCTAAAAAAGTTTGTACTGATCTCCCAGGCTCTGGGGTATTTATAACTTGACCCTTATTTATTACTCTTATTTGTTATAAAATGATGATTAGTACTAATACTCTTTTAGGAGCATTGATGGAACAAATACGACAAATTTACATTGACATTAGTAGCTTGAAGAGACGGAAGTAGTATGTGATGTTGTACGGGATAGAGATTTTTTAGGTCCCATAATTTTTGCCTTTTTCCAAATACGTCCCTATAAAGTTAATTTATCAAATTACGTCCCAAATGTCTATTAAGTATACAATTTACGTCCCAATAAAGTTAATTTATCCAATTACGTCCCAAATATCTATTAAGTATACAATTTACGTCCCAAATCTCGCCGGATTTAACCGGAGTAAGCAAAACGACGTCGTTTTGACCCATGTGGTGGAAATCAATTAATTTATTTTGGCAAAAAAAATATTTGAAAATTTAAAAATAAATTCCATGTCACTAACATGCCGGAAAACCCCAATTTAAATGGCACGTGATCGGCACATATGGCCAAAACGATGTCGTTTTGCTTACTCCGGTTAAATCCGGTGAGGTTTGGGACGTAAATTGTATACTTAATAGACATTTGGGACACAATTGGATAAATTAACTTTATTGGGACGTAAATTGTATATTTAATTGACATTTGGGACGTAATTGGATAAATTAGCTTTATTGAGACGTATTTGGAAAAAGACAAAAATTATGGGACCTAAAAAATTTGTATCCCGATGTTGTACTAACCTCCCAGGCTCAGGGGTATAACCAATAACGTAATAAGTAAGAGATGTCCATATTAGAGCTTGCAATAATGATAGAGGAATCTTGAGAATGGTTGTTGGGATTGCATATGCCCATGCAGGGTAAAAGTGTAAATTCCTCTGTTTGTAGAAAACGGGAAGTCTAGCTATGGTCAGAGAGAGCTCCGGCAGTCCATCAAAGAGAAGAACGATAAGGGAATAAAATAGAGCTGCCAAGTAATTATTTGCATGATCGATGCCACCCCTCGTCTCTGTTCTCAAGAATACAGTCATCGTTATGGTTGCAACTAACACAAGCTGCAAAAAGAATAATACTATCAGGAGGACTAATTTAACATCTCTCTACAAGTTTGAACTTTTAGATGAGGCGGATGCAGTTAATACCACAATGAGTTAATGAAAATTAGGTATATGGCTCACCTGAATTGATTTGAATGCATATACGAAGGAATTCCGTTTCATGAGAAGTAACTCTCTCGACATGCAAGCTTTAAATAAAGCCCATTTTGGGAGAGAATACACGCTAAAACTAATTGCATTCTTCGACTTATCAAATGGCACCGAGAGTTCCTCAACGAGCTTCTTTCCGAGGATAGACTCTTTATATTTCTTTGTAAACATATCAACTGATATGTACCTGTAGGGCTTACCGATCTCATACCAGTATTGTTCCTGCTCTTTCCTAGAAAGAACCTGTAAAACCACTCAATATTAATTCGGTGAGCAAGTCTCGTGTGAACTTGGTTTAAGAAGGTGGCAAAAATGATGATCGCAACTTTGTGGGATGGCAAAATGAGTACTGTATCTTTAAAATTTAGCAAATTGAGGATAAATCAACCCGTGTCAATGCAAATTGGGCCAATTGACTTGATTTGGACTGAATGCGGTCTCAATTTGCAATTTTTAAAAGTTACAATCCTTAATTATCAATCTAAAACAGTTGTGGCCCTCATTTTTCCAACTTGAAAAGTTAATATTCTACCCGCCGAAGAGTTGTTTTCATTTGCCACTCACTTAAGTTGTTGTCCAAAAAAAAAAAATTTTCCCTATGAAACATCATGGCTAAGCACATGCAGTATCATTTTTAAAAAAGGGATTAAAGTTTTTATATTCTCATAATTTGTCATGAATTTGAATTTGGTTCACATGGATTACACATTTGGGCAGTGGTCCTCATGTGTAAGTTTGAAAATATTTTTATTTGTATTTTAGTTTGATTTTGGTCCTGTAAATTTGTAATAATTTAATTTTTATCCTGTAAGTTTGTAAAAAGACCAAAATAAAGAAATTTCAAACATACAGAACCAATATCAAAATATCTAATCCATGTGGACCAAATTCAAATTAAATATAAGTTATGAGACTTACAAATCTTTAATTCCTAAAAGTTATTTGATTATATTGTTTTTCTCAAAATCACTAAAAAGTGACATTTGTATGCTAAATTTTTTCATTATGTATATGAGCAAGTACGTGGAGAATAATATTCTTTATTCTATGTTAATGTAGGTCAAATTAGATTGAATTATCTCAAATCAGGTTAAAATCCCAGTAATTAACAACAATATCTTTTAATTTATGTAAATTAGTGTAAAGGCTCAATTTAGCCTACATTTACATAAATTAAAAAGTATTGTCCTTATTTTACCGACTCATAAATATAATGTCCTTCTTTTGCAACCCCAAATTACAGTCCTAACACTCAACTCTTTTCTTTTTCCAACATTAAACAGCATTATAAGATTAATTGACTTGCCTCATGGAGAAAATCAACCACTCCTTTACTTTGAGGACACCTAAAACCGCAATGGCTAAAGAAGTCTAGAACATTACTACGGGGGCCATGGTAGACGATCTTTCCGTCTCCCATCAAAATTACATCGTCGAAGAGATCAAATGTTTCTGGGGCGGGTTGAAGAAGTGAAATAACAACAGTAGCATCTGTGATATGTGCTAGTTGTTGAAGGCAACTAGCAATCTGATATGTGGTTGAGCTATCAAGACCGTTTGATATTTCATCCATGAATAAAGCTCTTGTAGGTCCAACAATCATCTCACCTGAATAAATATACTTTAACATATTGGTAACACATTTTAAGACAACATTAAGATTGTTAAAAAGAAAGAAAGAAGAAAAAAAAAAGCACTCTCCCTAATGAAATGACCGATGAGTCTGATGAATTTGGCTTGATAATTAGAAAAGGAGTTCCTCATGTATGAGACCGTCTCATGACATGAGATATGAATTGGCAATAACTCATTATCACATTGGTAGGAGTATGAGTTAATTTATGTAATCTCATGTCATGAAACGGTCTCACATTAGTTTTTGTCTTAGAAAAATTGCAGTAGTCCAAAAAATTGATTTTCAGGAACCTATTATCAGGTATAATTATTTGACCCTTTGAATCCAGTTTACTCAATGGTCAAAGTTATCAATTTATTAGGTTCATTGTTTGCAGCCATAAAAAACTTAATTATAGTCACATTAGAGTTATTATGTCATTTTCAAAGTTGGGCCTTGTTTTTATGGTATTTAGCTTTTCGAGTTTAAATCACAATTCGTCTCATAACTATATGATAAAATAGATTTAGTCCCAAAATTAATTTTTTATCAGATTTAATCCCAAATTTTCTAATAAGGTCCAATTTTAGTCCTAAAAATAATTTTTTATTAGATTTAGTTCCAAATTTTCTAATAAGGTCCAATTTTAGCCTAAAATTAAAAGTGAAATAACATTGTTTTGAAAATTAAAATTGGTAATTTTCGACAAATCTATTGATGCAATTTTTATAAAATCTAATATTATTTCACTTTTCACCTTTAATTTGGGACTAAAATTGGACCTTATCAGAAAATTTGGCTAAATCTAATAAAAAGTTAAATTTGGAACTAAAATTAGACTTTATTAGAAAATTTGGGACTAAATAGGATAAAAAGTTAATTTTGGGATAGTCCCTAAAATAATCTCATCTGCCCGATTGACAAATAAGAGCATTATATTGAAAAAGGAAAAGAAAAAAGAATGTGAAACCCAAAACCCGGGTAACGGAAGTGTCAAGGAATGATTGAATGGGCCTCATTAAAAACCTCCTCGTAAACCACCCTTGTGGACAAACCGGACTGAGGGAAAAAGAGTGCAACCATCCAATCATACTTCCATGAGAAAGGCTCAGAATACAAAGCCAGAAAAAATCCTAAAACTATCCCAACGTACAAACCCTAACACGGCTAAGTCCTAAAGTATTCCGTATTCATATCATCATAAAGAAAACAAGAAATAAAATCTGGGGCCTAGTCAACCCCTCGTTTGATCATTTCCAAGCCCTTGAGTATTCCAAGACAACACAATCATTGATCCAAAGTCGAGCCGTGCTTCGGCAGCTGCGAAAACATATCATCCTCCTCCAATTGGTCTGCCCAGCTCCGACGCGCAACCAAAGCCATCTCTTTTGATTTAGGAGCCAGATTATCAATCACAAACTTAGAAGTGTCAACAGGAAAAGAAGTGTCATTTTGTTGCAAGCCAACTGCAGAAACCTCGCCGCCGAGCTGTGAAAAAGGATGACGACTCTCAATGCACCCCTACTGCTCAATGTCCAACCCATGGGACCCAGGGGGTAGCCCAGTAGCAGTAAACGGGTGCTCCCCAGACATTCCATGCGGAACCCTGTTAGTTAGGGCGTGGGCGACCCCACGAAGGGCCTTTTTAATAGAGACACCTGTAGGTATAGAAACATCCGGAAATCGAAATTTTGTCCGAGATCGAGATGTCCGGACTTCCTCCCAGCCCACGTCCTCATCCATGGCAGCAGGAGCAGAAGATTCAGAGTTAACAGGAACCAGAGCCAAACGTAAATCCTCCTCCCTCTGAGGAGAGGTCAAAGAAATACCCTCACCTCCAGCTGAGCCTGCCGCTTCATTGTCCAAACCAGAATCCGCGTGAACAGCTTGCTCGTTAACCTCATGACCCGCTACATGCATCGGAGAATTCCGTCTTTTTTGCCTTCTACGACTTCTTCCTCTCCGCTCCGAGCCCGTCTTTGTAGATTCTCATTAGACTATGCAAATTTTTGGGGAGAGCTATCTTTGATACGTACATACGAAGTAAGAGATGAACTGGTTGCTCATCTCATCAAAGCAGTGGTTGTATCTTTGGCAGAAGAGAGGCATACCACCTGGGAGCTATATGACTAGTGGGAAATTTGCTCAATATTTTTGTGCTTTTATTGCTTAATTTGATAGGATTTCATGCATATTTTTTACATTAATTTGACCAATTGTGCTTAATTATCATAAAAGGTATTGTTGTGCTATTTTGTAGGAAATTGTCAATTTATTTGAGCCAATGTATATCTATTTTAAGTTGAGCTGATGATCTAAATTGTTGTGGTATTGAATTGGTCCATTTGTGATGAATTAAATATAACTCAATTGTGCAGGCCCATTTTTGCAACTTTGAAGCCCACGGTTATGCATCATTTCTCGGTCAAATGAGAGAAAGCCCATTTACGATATGAGTTTTGGGAATTGGCAGCAGTAGGGTGAACTTTCAGAATGTAGGAGGTGTTGTTCTCAGGGGCCACACTCATGACATTTGACCAAGAATTAATGAGAAGAAACGTGACAACCCACCTTCTTCATCAATCTCTGCAAATCACACCACTCTCAACCATTATTTTGCAACCACTAATGGCAGCACATCCTCACGCCTGCAACCATCCTCTCACCGGAGTTCGAAAGCCATTTTCGCCCCTACTTTCAGCAGCCCACTCACCGGAGGAGAAATAGCCGTTGAGCTACACCACCTTGCCGGAATTCATTGTCGATGTTAACATGCCGTCGCACTTCACCGGAATTTGCCACAACCTTGCCTCTCATAGCTGGAAATGCTCTTCCACCGTCCCAATTCGCCAAAGCCGGCGCTGAAGAATTCGAAGCACACACAGCCGTCACAGTGAAGAAGAGGCCACCATCCATTGCCGTTCGCGAAGAAGATGCTGGAAATTGTTGAAGCTCTTGCCAGAAATCATGGCCGCTGCCCACCTCTGTTCCGCCGAAATTCACAAGAAGCTCCACTCACTGCTCGTTCCTAGAAGAAATCATTCAAAACATTGAAAGTGCTTAAGGTAAAAGACGTTTTTTTTATTGCATGGTTTGCGAAACATTGCAGTGCCAGTGCCGCACTTGTGAAGAAACCATGCTGGGCATGTCGAGCTAATTCGCACGGTTTGTTATAATTCGCACTGCCAGTGCTACACTTGAACACAAATCATGCTGGGCCCTTCGAAGTAATTCGCTCGATTTGCAAAAATTCGCACTGCCAGTGCTACCTTTCAACAGAAACCATGCTGCAATGAAAATTCAGAAAACTGTTTGGGCCATTGAATTAGTTGAGGCCCATTAACTTATTGATTTTTCTGGCCAACATCAATTGAAAAAAGGTAGAAGCCTATTGTATATAAGAAGGAATTCAGCAAGGAGGAAACAGAACACACAGACGCACAATATTCTTCTTCTCCAAGAAGTGGGGAGCTCCTCTCCCCACATACACTACACACACTAGTCTAGGGTTTCTATTTTTCTGCAATTATTAGTTATAGTTTAGTGTAATATTTTAATTTCTTGCAAGGATTGAGCTATTAGACTTCATTTGAGGTGATATCTTCCTTATCTATTGCTTATATTTGAGATTGATCAATGTTCTTAGTTTATTGCTTTATTTTTGTTATGGGTTTATTTGATTTGAGCATGAGCTAATATTTTTGAGCTTTGAGTGTTGGATATTATGTGAGAATTGACTAATATATTGAGTATATGCTTGGATTTTAATTTGTTTGGTGATTGAACTCCTAATTTGTGGATTACTTGAGTTTTAATTGATTGTTCTTCGTCGTTTATGCATTTCGATTGAGTGAGCAAAAAGCGAGAGTTGAGCTTGTTCGATTGAGTGTTTAATTGAGTTGAATGATTTGTTAAATGCTATTGTTGAGACGTCTATTACACCGAGAGGGGATAGGTCGTTGAGAACACCCACAATTAGGCACTAGGTTGATGTAACGAAAGTTAATCAATTAGGTGAGGGTTTATCCTAGTTCGATCATTTGATGAGTTGGTTTTCGATGCATGTATACAATAGGTTACGACTTAAGTGTATCTAATGAGGTTTGTGTTGTGATTTTGTGGAAATTGGTTGATTGGGTTCTTTGATAATGGGTTTATTGAGTGTTAATTAATTGTATCTATTAGATGGTGTATTAGGCTCCATTAGCAAAAAGCGAGAGTTGAGCTAGTGTGGACAAGTGCATTCATTGAGGAATATGAGAGATTAATTAATTTAGTTAAGTACTTAGACCATCAAGAGAGGCTAAGGACTTTAGAACACTCCTAATCGGGCATTGAGTTAATTGAACGAGAGTTTGTTAATTCGATGAGTTTTAGACTTAGCCTAAGAAGCCAATGAAACAAAAGCTCGACAGAGAATAAATTAGGTTCAAAGATCACATAATTGAAAACACCCGAAGCACTTCAATCCTCACTCATCCTAGTTGGTTTAATTAGGTAATTTAGTTTAGCTTCTTTGATTTTACTTTTCTAAGCCCAAAAACCAAACAATTTACCGTTTTCATAGTTTTAGTAGCATTCCATTTTCTATTGTCTCCTTGCACTAGAACACCTCCCTAGGGTTAAATATTTTTTGTTACTTGGTCAAGCTTATGTACTACAAAGATCCTATACACTTGTAGGCTTAGTGAATTGTGTAAAAACAATTTGCGTTTCACTATACCCCCTAAAGTGAGCACAAACTGGCAACGTTTAGCCATATGAGTTACTCTACGGCCCACCATATTGCATTCCATATTTACTTAAGCGGGCTTCTGGGTTCGTGTTCCCCTTGTAGGAAGAGCAATCATGGGCTGGATGGGTGCCTAGTATCTCGTCATGCGTGGGCTATAATTTATCTTGTCCAGCTTCTTCTGCATTTCGACCAAAAGTTGGTTAATTTCTGTTCCTGCTCATGGGGAGTAGTGGCTACGGTGAGTAGATGGGCCTAGGTGATCCTTTATGGAGGTTGGCAAACAATTTGTTTACTCAAGTGCGAGACAGCTAAAAATGGAGCTCTTGCATCATAAATAGCTCAATGGTACTCTGTTAGAGAGTTTGAGTAGGTGGATTTTTCCTCAGAGAAGGTGGTGGCTCAAGCTCTCATGCCCATTTGTGCAATTGGGCAGGTTGAAAGTCTTGAAAGGGATGTGCATGATATTCCTAATATAGCGGATGGGAGTGGCTTCAGCTGCCACCATCTGCCATTGTGGTGTGGAAGTACAACCAACAGATTCTGCTTTTCCCATAGCACTTTTTTGAGAGATAACCAAGTTGTGATGAAGATTTTACCAGAAGAACTGTGAGTGTTTTCAAATTTTTTGTGAGTTTAGGTAAGATACCCTTCTCTTAGTGCTAGTTGTTGATAGTGGTTTCACGATTTATAGCAAATATGGTTTTGACGGAACTACTATAAATATAAATGTGAATGATTCAGTGTTTAATGCTTAAAGGAGCATTTAATGCTTGAAAACTGTAAATAAAGCAATAAAGAACTCAGTTATTTGCTAAGTCTATGTTAGACTTGAGCTTGAAGGTTTATTGATCTCATATCAGGAGCCTTAGAGGTTGTATTTATCGTACAAAAATATTGATATTTTTATCTCCTATGATTTATGCGTTAATTTAATGGATTTGGAAATGGGTACACAAGATTTGTCTGCGTGGATAGACCCTGATATAATGGATGGACGCCAACTACGCTATTGTATATACCTCCCTTACTTGAGGTACGATTCTATATCTTATTAGGTAGGACAGTTCTTTGGCTTCAATCGAGGTAATGATTAGGGTTATATTTACATCAATTTATGCTCATTTAGGGATGATTTTCTAGAGTTTTGTTTGCATTTAGGACCTTAATTACTATCTAATTATTACTAATCCATTGTACAAAGAACTAACAAGATTTGTAGGAACATGGAGGAAAATATACCCAAGCAGAAAAAGTGTGGAAAATTGATGGAAGAAACAAGCAAATGGAGATGATGAGTGGTTCGTTGCAAGTTCACAAGCACGCTGGAGTCGAGAAATGAGTCTAATGAAGCCCGGAGGTAGATTCAAACATGTGGAGAGAAGAAACGAGGCTCGAAAGCAAAGGAAATCAAGCAAACACCTCAGACCACTCGAAGCTTGTGCTTAAACTGGTGTGAACAGACCGCTCAGAAAATGCACTGACCGCTTGCATTTATAGACACCACACGCTCTGAACCTCCCTCAGACTGCTCGGAAACCCTGCAAGACCGCTCGCTATGCTCGTTTCCCATTTCGACTCAATTTTTCATCCACTTTGAGGGGTATTTTGGGTATACATTCTGGGGACATATAAATACATTATGCGACAGAAATTAAGGCACACTCCATTAGGCTTTAGAGCTCTTAAACAATTTTAATTCTTGGATTTAGGATTTCTTGAGATTTCTGAATGAGAAGAAGATTTTTGTGTTGGATTGAACAGACTTTCAGATTTATTGAAGATTAATTTCAAGTTCATATTTGGATTTATGCATGCTTGTTTTCAATCATTTCGGGTAATATCATTCTAGTTCTTGATTTATTCATGTTATCTGATATGAGTCTTGTTATCTCACTTATTCATGTTCTTCCATTAGCCATTAGTTAATTCCCCAATGCTTTTGGTTGAAGGAAGTTATGAGTTAGTTATAGTCATTTTCTTTAATTTCTTGAGTGAAGACATTTTGATGAGAGAGCCATTTTAGTCTGGCAATGAGACATGCACTTTGAACTTTATTTCTAAAGATTAATATTTAAATCTTGATCACAACAGATGAGAATTGAGTGAGAAGGGTAAGAGTATTCAATTGATAGTAATAATTTCTAGATTTGAGAGTTAACGTATTGATACGAACGAGGCCCGGGAATTGAAGAATGCTTATAATCGCGCACGACGGGCCCGAATCAAAGCCGCAGCCCAAACAAATCAAGACGGCCCAAGCCCAAGTGACAAGTAAATGCAAGACGCTCAACAGGAAGTTTCAGTCCAGTATCTTTAATTAGTTGCATAATTAGTTGCAAGTTAGTTTTAGTCCATTATCTTTATATATCTTTATATTACGCAAGATATTCTTCTTTATTGATATTAATTAGATATTAATTAGATATCCCAGATATTTTAGGGGATTAGTTAGGGCCACGGCAGTATTAGATACGTATCTTGAGAGTCTATTTAAAGGAGTTGTAATATTGGATTTAGATTATCAGAAATTATTTAATCAAAACCCTTGCGCCTTGCAAACCACCGTTAATCTGCTGGCCCGAGCCAGGATTACGGTTTCCATTATTGTGTTGATAATCACGGATCCATCACGTATCTAGAACATTGACTAGTTACATAGAACAAGACAACAAGGGTGTCGGGCTGCAAACGATGGTTTATAGTTCAATAAGGTAGTAATGTTTGGTTCACTCATTAGATGAACTATATGATGGAAATTTTAGGAAGTTGGCTGTGATTGACACATAACGGAATTCACCTGAAGCATCTCACCAATCCTGCACACGTTTGTGTTAGTTAGTAGTTTATTGATTTGGATAATTTAATTCTTTTTATTTTCTGCTTCAATCAGTAAGTAATTAGAAAATCAAACTTGCAATTTCATTTTTATTTGTTTCATTCAAAGAATTCACACGATCATAGGAGTAGAATTGTCTTCAGTTGTTTCCCTAGGATTCAATATTATTTTATAACTTGGTCAAACTTCCTACAACACAATCCTATATACTTGTAGGAAAGTGCACCTGTGTTAACACAAAACCACCTTGATTGTCCTCAGATGGCCTTTGTCTGACTGCCGACCATGCCATGGTCAGCCTAAAGTTCGTATGTTTCTCACCTAATGGTCGCTCATTGGTTGCCCATCAGTCGTTGAGTCAAGGCCGCATGAACCACGCCGTCTTTGAGCTTCTGAGCTTTGGGCCAATTCTGGACTTATGTTGGGCCTGACCATTATTGGGTCGATCTTGTTTTATTCGACCCGCAACATGTCTTTCTAGAGAATAATTTTAACTTAGAATAATTATTATTTTGTCTAGGAGAATTAAATAGTTAATTTTGTCGTTTTACTTGTTATTAGTGACAAAAGGGAGTACCAAGGTACATTAATTATCATAAAAAGATGGGATTAAAGTTTTTATAGCCCTATAACTTGTCACAAATTTGAATTTAGTTCACATAAATTATGCTTTTTGATATTGATTCTAAAATTTAAAATTAATTTGATTTTGATCTTTTTACAAACTTGCAGGACCGAAATCACATTTTGATTTTGATCATCTAAGTTTGTAAAATGGTCAAAATCAAAATATTTTCAACTTTACAGAACCAATATCAAAATGTGTAATCCATGTGGACCAAATTCATAATGAAGACAAGTTATAGGACTTACAAATCTTTAATCCCTAAAAAAATTACCAGTTGTCAATCTCTTCTTCTGACCACCAGAGACACCTCTCGTCATGACATCTCCTAAAGGTGTATCAGCACATATATCCAATCCTAGAATCTGACAATAAGTGAAGTGTTAACACATGTTTCTCCTACATAGACATCTATAATGATAATTTTGGGTTATAAATATCTTTTTTTTTGTACCTAAAGTATACATTTGTTTTAAAAAAAAATCCCCTTCTGTCAAATTTTGTCCTGCAAATACACTTTTACACAAAAAATTATTTTTTAAGATACTACTTTATGGGTATTTATAAAATTAGGATACTATCTTTTCAAACTTATAAATTTAGGACACTATCTTTACGAAATTGCGAAATTAGACACAATCTTTATAAATTTACAAAACTAGAATAATATCTTTTATATTTGAAAATTTTAGGCCAAATTTTATAAAATGTGGGTCAAATAAAGTCCAATTTATTTGACCAACCAAATAAAATTTGACATAAATCTGTCAAATATAAAAGATAGTGTCCTAATTTTGTAAATTTATAAAGATGTGTCCTAATTTTACAAATTTGTAAAGTTAATATCTTAATTAATTTTGTAAGTTCATAAAAATAGTGTCATAAATTTGTAAACACCCATAAGTTAGTGTCCTAAAACAAATTTCCCTTTTACTCTCTTATTCTCACCATTAGTTGACCCTCAGCCTAATGGAATCAACTATTTGAAAGGTGTTAAACGTAATTATCATAAAAATATTTGTACTTGAATGTTACTCCCTCTGTCCCATACTTAATTTTTACATTTACAAAAAAGTTTGTCTCATACTCCTTTGCTACTTTAACTTTTGGTTAACATTACTTTTTAATATTACATTCAACATATTCATTATACATCACTCACTTTTATCAATAAAATTAAAAAAATCAGATTATCATTTTAAATATTAATAAACAAGTATTTTCTTAAAATTCGTGTAAACACTAAAGTGAAAATTATCCATGGGACAGAGGGAGTACTTATATATGTTTAATTTAAAATGATAATGTCCCGATAATTTATTACGCCTAGCAAGAACTTACTTTCAATATGTAGTCTGTCTGAAGTGTAGTTTTTTGTCCTTCCACAGAAATTGCCTGTATGAAGATGTAAATTTGGATTCATCAATATACATATTCTATTCTAGAGTCCCTTGTAGTAACATCTGAATCGTTGGATGTTTTATAACACAGTGTAGATGTATGTGAAATCAACTATCCAAATTTAATCGAAATTCTTATTACTACAGGTCCAACTCATATGAGACACTTATAGTGTACCTTCATGTAAGTATCAATATCTGGATCAGGAATAATGTTGGCTTCTTTCTCCCTTCTGATAACCTCCCTCATAATTTCTGTAGATGAAAAGAGTATCATTCGATATATATAGTTTCGATTAGGATGAAAATAATTCAAGTTTCTTCGTATTTGAAGAGTATCAATGCTACTAAGGTCAAGAGAAAGACTGATACTTTTTAGAGAAGAAGCTAATACATATGTGAAGAAAGACTAATACTGTTATCTGTGAGGATGAACCAGAAGCTGATTAAGTTAGATAAAAAGCTAACAACCTCAAGTTTTAGGCCCTATTTTTGTTTAGTTATTCAGTTGGATGTATCGGCCCTCAATATCAGCAAGGATTCAGAGTCTTAAGATTGCATATATAGCTCCATTGGTATTGGGTGGTTACTTGATAAATTGTATTTTATCTTCGATTCCAGTCTTGAGAGAATTGTGAGTGCACAGTGAGATTTGGAAATTAGGGTTTTTTGCTCAATTTAGGGAGAATTGAATTGAGTTAATCTCTACTTGTGTATTCTGTAATTCTTAATTCAATAGTGAAAGTGTTGTTCTATACTTTGTGGACGTATTCGAACTACGTAATTCTTGGTGTTTATTTCTTCTTTATTTTTGTTTCAATGTTCATGGTGTTTGGCTTGATCAATATAGAAGATACTACTTGGTATTTGAAGTAATACATTGTTTCAACATGTGGCACATGCAGTCAGTGGAAATCAAAGGAAGTGATAGAAGAAATTGTGATGGATATAATAAAATTCAACATCGAGAAGTTTACAGGAAATTAAGAATGATTTTGATCTCCGGAAAATCAATATGAAGGAACTCTTGATTCATAGTGCTATGATTCTATTTCCAGAGGATATAAGCCTTTGAGAGAAGTTTCAAACGAGAAAACTGTCATGGACTTCTGGTAAAACTGGAGCAACTATATCAAACAAAATCTATCACCAACAAGCTTTATGTGAAGCAGAAGCTTCATGCCTTTAGATGTCAGAAGACAAGAATTTGAGCGATCAGTTAGATGAATTCAATAAATTATTAGATGAGCTGGAAGATCTTGAAGTCAAGATTGAGGATGATCGATAAATCTCTAATGTTGTCGAATTTTCTACCAAAATCCTTGGAGAATTTCAGGGATGTCTTGTTGTTTTGGAGATAAGATCAAGTCAAGTATGATTATATTCAAACTGTCTTGAAGATGAATTTCTACAATTATAAGGTGATAAGAAAACTCAACTTAATGTTGAGGAATTGAATGTGAAATGCAAGAAAGGAAACAAGAAATTTCATAACAAGGAAGCTTCTGAAGGAAAGGGTGAGAAATCAGTCATCACAAGGTTTTGCTGAAAGTAGGAGATGCTACTCATGTTACAAGATTGGGCATCTTAAGAGAAACTGTGCAGACAAGAAAACGAGGCCTGAAGAACAAAGAGCTTATATCACTATAGCAGTAGAGGGGTATGAGAGTGCTGAAGTACTATATGTCACTGATAGTGTCATAAGTGATGAGTGGGTTCTGGATTCAGGGTGTTCATTTCACGTGTCTCATCAAGGCAAACTTCATAGACTTGGAGATGTGTGATGGAGGAACTATACTTCGTGGAAATAATCAGTTTTATAAGGTTGAAGGAAAGGGATCCATCAAACTAAAAATGTTTGATGGGTTGATCAGAACCTTAACCAATGTGAGATATGTACCCAAACTCAAGAGAAACCTTATCTCTCGTTGAACTTTCTTGGGTGAAAGTTTAACAAAAAATAGGGGTTCATTCTTGCTATTAGGCATAACAAGATTGTGATGAAGGATAAGAAGGCTAATGATTTATACATCTTGATTGGATCTGCTATTTCTGGTTCGGCTGATGTGGTGATGGTGGACTCAAAAGCTATGTGGCACAAAAGGCTTGGACATATTGGTGAGAAGGGTCTCAATGTACTGTCCAAGAAGGAGGTTTTTGGTTCCTCAAAAACTGTTAAGTTGGAGTTCTGTGATCACTGCATACTTGGAAAATCTCATAAGAAACCCTTCACCAACGGTGTTCTTGTGACTAATGAGCCACTAGATTACATCCATTTTGATATCAAGGGTCTTTCAAGGGTTGAACCACTTGATGGAGGTAAAATTTTAAGGCATTGATAGATGACTACAACAGGCTAGTATGTGTGATAATCTTGAAACACAAATCAGAAGCTTTGGCAAGATTCAAGGAATGGCTCACTCAGCAAGAAAACCTTAAAGGGAAGACTCGCAAACACCTCAGGAGTGAGGAGTTCATGAACTTTTGCAAGGAGAAGGGCATAACAATGCATAGAACAGTTCCCTCTAATCCACAAAAAAATGGGCGGGTAGAGAGGTATGAATAGAACTATCCTAGAAAGAGTGAGGTGTATGCTAAAAGTATTAATTATGGGAGAGGCAGTTCACACAACATGTCACCTGATTAATAAGTCCCCATCTATTGAGTTTAAAACACCAGATGAGATGTGGTATGGGAAGCTGCTAAATTACAAAATCTTAAGGCTCCATTTGGATGGGTGGATTTGAAATCCATGGATTTCACACACAAATAACCACCCTCTCCATGAATTTACAAATACTTAGATTTCATTTTATATTTAAAATGAAGGAATTCTAAATCCTATTCAAACCCATGTCATTTGAAATCCCTCCCCTCTACCCTTTTCCATCTCTCATTTTCCTTACTTTTTCCCTTCTCTCCCATCTCTTTATAATTCTTAATTTAAAATATATGTTGTTTTATATGTATTTTTTTTTAAATTCATTCATTTTCAAATCCATCCATTCAAATGGAGCCTAAAAGTTTTTGGATGTCTTGCCTTTGCTCACGTAAGGTAGGATAAATTGGAGCCAAGGGCTCTAAAATGTGTGTTCATATGATATCATACCGGTGTAAAGGGGTACAAGCTTTGGTGTTTAGAAGCTAGACACAAGAAAAGTATCATTAGTAGAGATGTGACCTTCAATGAAAAAGTTGTGAGCTATAACAAGCAGGTGAGGGATAGTACATAAACTGATGGTGTTACTACAAATGAAGATGTGTCAGTTGAGGTGGAGAATACTCAATGAGGAAACTCAGGAGGTTGAAGCATAAGGATTCCTGAATCTGAACAAACTGCCTAAGGGATTACAATCTTGCAAGTGATAGGATCAGAAGATAAATTCATCCACCCAGCTGGTATGGTCAGGCAGAACTTGCCTCTTATGTATTAGTCTCAGCTGAAGATCTAGAATATCAGGAGCCACAAAGTTATAAGGATCGAAAGTTATATCCTGCAAGGATAATGACAAGTGGATAGCTACAATGCCTGAGAAACTTCAATCCCTTGAGAAGAACTCTACATGGATTCTGGTAGACAAAAGAAAGGGTCGGAAAGTGGTCAGCTGTAAATGGCTTTATAAGAAGAAAATTGATATAGGAAGCAATGAGAAGATCAGGTTCACAGCAAGACTAGTTGCCAGAGGATTTACTCAGAGGAAAGGCATTGACTTTAATGAGGTGTTCTCACCTATCGTCAAACACAGCCCAACAGGACTTCTATTTTCAAAAGTAACAGAGGATAACTTGGAGCTACAACGGCTTGATGTCAAGACTGCACTCTTACATGGAGAGCTGGTGGAGAAGATTTATATGCAACAGCCTGAAGGCATTGTATTACCATGACATAAAGGAAAGGTGTTTCTACTCAAGAAATCTCTCTATGGACTTAAGCAAAGTCCTAGATAATGGTATAAGAAGTTTTACGGCTTTATGCTATCTGTTGGATTTGAAAGGTGCAGATTTGATAAGTGTTTGTTTTGAAAAACAAGGGAAGAATGTCATCACTTATCTTTTATTATATGTTGATGACATGTTAATATCAAGCGAAGATATGAGCAGAATTGAAAAAATTGAAGGTAAAGTTAAACTCAGTATTTGACATGAAAGGGTCTTGGTAATGCTCAAAGATTTGGGCATGGATATTTTCAGATGCATGAGGGAAGGTTATTCTTGTTACAAAAGAGTTACCTACTCAAGTTCTTGAAGTTGATAAGAAATACATGTGTAAGATTCTTTATGCTAATATAATGGGCATCATTATGTACTCTACTATGTTCATGCAAATCCAGAAAGACCACATTGGGAAATTCTCAAATAGACACTCTGATATCTTAATGACACAAGCAATTTGAGATTTCTATTTGAAAGGCAAAGTCAGAAAGAGATCCACTTAAGTGTTATGTGGACTCTGATTATACTGGCAATGTGAACACAAGAAAATCCTTATCAGGATATATCTTTACCCACTATGGAACAACTATTAGCTGCAAATCAACTCTTCAATTTGTGATTGCACTATCAACCACAGAGGAAGAATATATGGCAATGACAGAAGTAGAATATTTGGAAATAGAGGAAGCAATGTGGTTAAAGGGTATGAAGTAAGTTTGGCATACGACAGGTGTGGAGGTAGCTATTCAGTGTGACAATCAAAGTACGCGCCAAATTTTTCATGAAAGGTCCAAGCATATTAATGTAAGGTTGCATTTCATAAGGGATGTGGTGGAAAATATTTACTTTATTCATAAACGGATCTCACAATATACCAAAATATCCACCGACATATTGCATTAAACTACGTGCAAAGAAAAGTGCACACTTTTAATGGACTGAGGGAGTATGTAAAGAAGGACTAATACTATTATCTGTGAGGATGAACCAGAAGCTGATTAAGGGAACCAAACCGTATGTCTTTGAACCGAACCGGTTGTTAGATAGCAAACTAAAAACCTAAAGTTTTAGACCCTATTTTTGTTCATTTAATCAATTGGATGTATCCACGCTCATTCTCAGCAAGGATTCATAGTCTTGAGATTGGATATATAGCTCAATTGGTATTGGATAGTGATACACACTTTACTTTTAATTAATTATTGTTTAGAAATTTATTTTAAGTTATGAATTAAATTGGCTCATGGACTTAGTTGTTTAGAGCTTAAGCTAGGGTTAGGGTTAAGAAGTCTATTTATTTGTAGTTGGAGATAGAGATTAATGAGAATTGAAAATTTCAGCATTTGAGGCGTGGGACGAGAGTAGCTTTCCTTTGTTACGTGTGTTTTTTTTTTTTTTTTAATATTTGCATTTTTGTGATTCCACTTCCCTTAAATCCAACAATCATGACAAAGGCGGACGATCGCATAACAGCTTTGGAAAATGGGAATGGAATCGTGGGAGAACAAGTTGGAGAAGGGCATGGAATCGATATGGCTACGTCAATTTCTGATATCCAAGACTCGATCAACACATTGAGTAAGGGGAAAACTACTTCTCTAGAACCGTTGTCCCCTAGAGAAGTATCCTCTACGCTAGTGTTTTCATCACCACATGTGGTAGCAGACGCCTCAAACCCCGAATTGAATTACCGATCTTTGCAGGTGATGATCCGTCATCATGGCTTTCCCGTATAGAATAGTATTTTGCAATTGAGAAGACATGAAACTGGAATACGCCCTTGTTGTGATGGACGGCTCGGCCCTGCATTGGCCGCAATGGCTTCGTTCTCATATACAGAATATCACTTGGGCGAGGTTTTTGATGGAGTTAATGAAATAGTATGGATCCCACCCTCGAGCCATGACCCGTCAAACAACTACAGTGGATGAATATGTCCATCGATTCATCATTCGACTAGCATCACTTATCCGACTCCGACGCCTTGGGTCAGTTCCTCCATGATCTTCGCCACAACATTAGTATCCTCTCCAAAGACGCTAAATACTTGGCCACCACTATGCATCTTGCATGAGAAATCAAACGAGCCCCGTAAGAACAATTTCACGATTCCTAGGTCCTGAACCCCTCTCAACATACCTTTGATGGTTGTCCAAACACCCAAAGAGGGAACAGGGTAGTGGCACCCACCTTCTGAATTTGCACGAAGTCATAATATCCCTAAATCAGCAACAGCAGCCCACCAAGATCAGAATTCTACTGTGTCAACAGGGCTATTAGTTAATCCACTTCATCAAATGTCCCGGTCGTAGTACCGGTACCTTAGAGTAAGATGTTTGTGCTTTAGATGTCGGGAATCGTATTCTCCACAACATATATGTTCTAAGAATTCGCTTCGTGTTATGATTGTTTTGGATGATGATGAGGAATTAGATTCATGTGGATGACAATTAGTTTTTGGAGCTGCAATTTCTGTTTCCAGCCTTGAGGACAAGACTATTTTTGAGGGGTTGGGAATTGATACACACCTTATTTTAATTAATTATTGTTTAGAATTTTATTTTAAATTAGGAAATAAATTGGCCCATGGACTTAGTTTCTTAGGGCTTAAGCTAGGTTAGGGTAAGAAGTCTATTTATTTGCAGCTTGTTTTGTAGTAGGGGATGCAGATTAATAAGAATTGAAAAATTCAGCCTTTGAGGCGTGGGACGAGAGTAGCTCTAGTTGGTTACGTGTGTTCTTTTTTTTTTTTTAAATATTTGCGTTTTTTTTATTCCACTTCTCTTAACTCCAACAGATAGTTACTTGATAAATTGTATTTTTATCTTTGATTCCGGTCTTGAGAGAACTGTGAGAGCACAATGAGATCTGGAAATTAGGGTTATTTGCTCAATTATGGGGATAATCGAATTGAGTTAATCTCTGGTTGTGCATTCCTTAATTCTTGATTCAATAGTGAAAGTGGTGCTTTATTCTCTGTGGACGTAAATCAACTCATGCTCGAACCACGTAGTTCTTGGTGTTGAATATTTCTTCTTCATTTTCGTTTAAATGTTCTTGGTGTTTGGCTTGATTAAGATATTACTTGGTGTTTGAAGTAATACATTGATTAATTGTTTCAGCGCTATTAATATGTACCTGCGTTGCTTCCAATGCCATGGCAACAAGCTGAAAAATCGAGTGTTTCCCTTACAGTCATTTCAGGGATATGCACATCTTCTTGGCTTGTATAAGCTGAAGTTTTCTGTGGCACAAACTCATCAAGTTTGTATCCGTTGTACTTGATATCTCCCCTAGCCTGTTGAAGTTTTTGGACAAATATTTTATAAAAAGAAAGTAATGAGTAGAGTATTGAGGGGTGAATGTAAAAAATAATGGTATTTTATATATGTAAATATGTGAGTATTGTGAGGGTGTAGTTTAAGCAAAAAAAATTTTTTCAAGGTGTTCAAAGTGTATGCATGCATTCCCTGACACTATTACTTGCACTTATAAACTAATATCACATTATAAAATGGGAAAATTACATTTTTTTACACAACAGAATGAGCGCGAAA
This sequence comes from Prunella vulgaris, assembly GCA_026898435.1. Lineage (NCBI taxonomy): Eukaryota > Viridiplantae > Streptophyta > Magnoliopsida > Lamiales > Lamiaceae > Prunella > Prunella vulgaris. Next base: position 801,461 of record JAPKLY010000086.1, on the reverse strand, counting down.
CACTTTTGGTGCCTGTGTATAGAATTGGTCCTTTTTTATGCAGTTTTAGTCTCATTCGTTATTTTTCAGGTATAAATTACTCATTCTCTTGAGACTAAAACTGTAGCTTTTACACATTTTCTTGGGACCTAACTGCAAATTACTCATTCTCTTAAGATCAAAAGTGTCATATAAAAATTATAGGACTAAAAGATCCGAAAAAAGGACCGATTTGAAATAAACTTATTCTCTAGGGTTCAAAAGTAAAAAATTTCCGTGCAATATATTATGATATCAAGGAATACATGTAGTAGTTTCAGGCAATGCATGCAATTTCATACTATAAACAAGTTTCATTGGAGAATGATTCTATATGTATCTATACCTGTAGTGATTTGTCCAGATTTCCTGATAAAGCTTTCAAGAATGTTGTCTTTCCACTGCCCGGAGGGCCGAGTAATAGAGTCATTCTACAATAAAATAGATTCAGAATCACATCATTTGATTTAGAAGATACTCCCAATGTGGCCTTTGTTTAGTTTTTCCATTTGTAAAAAGGTTAAAGTTGATTCATCTTTTTTAACTAGTCCCTACAAACATCTCTAAATTATACTAATTAAGGAAGCAGTTTATATGTTCATTCCAAATGATAATGGTTGAACAATTAATCATTACCATTTCTCAACTTAAGGATGGCACAATAATTCAAAAAATGAAAATATGAGTCTTACGTAGAGAATGAGGAAACACGAAATTTTGTTGGTGAGTTTACCTTCCAGGTTTGATGATGCCACTCACATCAGTAAGGATGTCTAGACGGGCATCGCGGGTTGGAAAACCGGGCAACCTGGTAACATTCTAGTATGGACGGACAAACACTTAATTGCTATGAGAAATTGTTTTTCCTAAATATAACATAGGGAAAATGATTTTTTTCGGCCTTTATCTTTCACCAATTATGATTTTGGTCCTCTAACTATTAGAATTTGATTTTAGTCCTTTATCTTTTTAAGAGGATGAAAATCAATATTTTTGAAAGATAAAGGATAAAAATCAAACTTTTTGAAAGGTAAAGGACTAAAATCTAATTTTAATAGTCGTGAGGACCAAAACTGTAATGGGTGAAAGATAAAGGACGAAAAAATTATTTTACCTATAATATGTATATGTACATTTAAATGTAAGGGCAATATTAACATGAAAAATTAAAGTACATGAAAACTAGCAGTAGGCACAATGTTGTGTAACTTTTGAATTGTACAAAATGTCTTGTAATTTTAGATTTTTTGATAAAATTATCGTGCAACCGGCTGTGTCCAGTTATTTAATTGGAAGAGACTCAGGCACAAAATTTAACAAAAATGTCTAATAACTTTTTATTAAGATTAACAAAGCTGTTGCCGCTACAAGAAAATAAAGTCTGTATAGCTACGAAAATTTTAATAAAAAATTTCGTGGTACGAATTTCCTATGAAATTGCGTACAAAATCTTCTAATTATATAGACATCTTTATTTCTCATCTACAAATAATTTGCCAGCAAAAAATTATTTGTAGGTTAATTGCTTGATGGTAATTGATTACCAAGAAATTTCTTTTTATTGTTAAATTGTAGGTTGAGAAATGAAGATGTTTGTATGATTAGAAGATTTTTGTGGACAACTCAATTCTTTATTTTCATGTAATGAGCTATGAAACAACTAACGAACATCATGAATATAATCACTTATTTTAGAAGCGTTTAAAAGTCAACCTTTAAAAAAAAAAGTGATTTGCATGGTCCTATCAAGTTTGGAAACTCCACCGATATAGAAATCCTAAAAGTAACATTTTTTTTTTCATCATAACAAATTAAAATGGTACCAAGAGGAAGGACTTGAGAGAATTCCAAAGGGTGGGAAGTGGCTTTCCCTCAACAACCTCACACTCTGCTGCAACACTCAAATTGGAGTATCTAACCTCAATTCTTGGCACTTCCACACCAACCCTGCATCATTCATCAATCACCTTAATAATTCACTCTAGGCAAAATATTGTATGAAAATGGTTCATGATAAGCTTATCATTAACAAGTTTTAAAGTATCAAACATTTAACCAGGTGTATTAAAAGTTGAGGTCGATAAAATCTATATTGATTTCAACTTTTGATACATCTAATGAATATTTTGATACACTCGACCTGATATTTGATACATTAAAACAATAAGTCATGATAAACTTATCATGAACTATTTTCACACAATATCAACTCTTCACTATATATAAGTAATTATGAGAGGAAAACATATATAGGTTATTTTAGTCTTGGAAGTTACTTTCATTCCAATTTTAGTCCTCTATATTTTCACGAACTCATATTTTCGACATTTTGGTCCGGTAACTAGCGACTATATGCAAAGAGCTGTGAAACTGCTAGGTGACCAATATCAGAATTTACCACATAGAAAAATAACAATCTGTCTCGTCAGCATCAATCCAATTTTTCACCTACTATATTGTGTATGTGACAAAAAGTTCCAAAACTGCATCAATCGAATTTTTTACCAACTATATATAATTGTGTATGGGACAAAAGGTTCCAAAACCATTTTTAATTCGTGAAAGTCAACAACACTAAAATATTATTCCCTCTGTCCATTAAATATGTGCACTATTGTATTTGCACAAGTTTTAAAAAAAAAAGTAGATAAAGTAAAACTATTGTGAGCGGATTGTGAAGTCCACTTATGAAGAATAAAATAATTGATTGTGAGAATAATCATAAAAGTGATGGTTTCCATAAAAGGAAAGTGCATATTTTTCGTGGACTAATGAAAAAGGAAATAGTACATAAATTTAGTGGACTGAAGGAGTATCGAAATAAGGATAACTTAACAAACTTTTTAAAAAAATTACACTTTTTTATCTTTTAAGTTTTATTGACTTTCTTTTTCGTCCTCTTAAGTTTGAATTTTGACTTAAGACCTTTAACTTAAAATCATAATTTTTATAAGTTAAAGGACTAAAATCAAAATTCAAACTTAAGAGGACGAAAAACAAAGTCAATAAAACTTAAAGGATAAAATAGTATATTTTTCCCAAAAAAAAAAACTATTTTCCCAATATATTATTCATATATAGGCAAAGTATTGTATGAAAATGGTTCATGATAAGCTTATCATGAACAAGTTTTAAAGTATCAAACATTTAACCAGGTGTATCAAAAATTTCATTAGGTGTATCAAAAATTGAGGTCAATAAAATTTATACATTGACTTCAACTTTTAATACACCTGATGAATATTTTGATACACAAGACTAGATATTTGATACATTAAGACAATTTCATGATAAGCTTACCATGAACTATTTTCACACAATACCTATTTATATATATATGATTTGTAAATGTACAGAATCTTACTTATCAATTCTTTTCCTGATTTTGTGTAGAATTTTGAGGTTATCATGTTGAATGTGCTTGATAAGCTTGTCGATGAACAAACGTTTCTCAGGTGCACCAATCTTGGTAACATCAGCTGCCACCCTTTTTCCATCTTCATTTTCATCAAACAGACAAGATCTCAGCCGTTCAATTGTTGGCAATCGATCAATTGCAGACCACTGTGAGAGTAGTTCTTCGTCGGCGCGAAAGCTCGACGATCTGAAGCTTCTAATTCCAGTCTCAGCATGTAGCTCATTTCTGAATGACTCTATTTCAGTGGAATCGTCCATTCTCTTGCTTCACAACTCTTCTTTTCATGAAATGTCGAATAATCAAAGTTTCTTTCGTCCCTATAGTTGAAGTGCTTTATATATATATACAACTAGTAAATTAATGATCCGTATGCTACACGGAAATTTAAAGATAATTTATTATAAATGTAGAAGACGACGAAGTGTTATGCTCTCTTCGGCTCACTATAAGCAAGGATGAAAATATCGGTATAGACGGAAATATCGGTACCCTGAATTTATGGATATATCGGTGGAAATATCGATATCGGTAAAAAATAGAAAATTCACGGAAATTTCATTAAAATAATGAAATTTAACATGAAATTTTAGACAATATTATTACTAGTCTTAATACATTAATTAAACTTAAAATCTCAATAAAATGAGAATCTTACAACAAATATATCAAGAAAACATACGTAAGAAATATAAAACGATACAACAATTATTCATAATTATTGAATATTACACAACTAATACCAAAATGATGTCCTATGAGCCTCAAATGTAAAGGAAGAAAGATCATCTTGTGGTACCAAGTCCCGAGGATTGAGAATTGAAAAAAAAAAAAAAATTCCCGAAATTTTGACCGATAAATTACCGAAATTTCCACGATATTTCTCGATAATCTGCACATTTTGAATTACCCTGGACCGATATCGAAATTGTAACCGAAATTTCCTGAAATTTCCAAAATTTTCCCGAAATTTGACCGAAATTTTGGAAAATTAATCGTTCAAGTGAATTTCCATATCGGTATCCTCAGATTTCCGAAATTTCAAACCTTGACTATAAGTTGCTCATTTTGTCATTTTCGTCCGTTCCATTATATGTTGCTCATTTGTTTTTTTACCTTTTTTTAGAAATTACTATTTATTTCTTTATTATTATTTTCAATACTTTTTACACTGTTCACATTACTTTTTTACTTTTTTTCATCACATTACATGTAGTATATCAATATTTTTATACCCTTTTTTTTATTTTTATTTTTTTGGGAATGTGAAGTAAAATAATAAAATAAAAAATATATATTTATTGATTTTTATGAGTGTGTCATTTATTTTAAGGTGTGGAAAAATTGAGGCGACGTTTTAAAAGAGAAAATGTGAAAAAATTGAAACGGAAGAAATAAATGATTTTCATATTTTATCTATAAGCTCAGACTTTTAAATGGAATGAAATTCTTTCCATATACACCTTGCGCATTTTACCATTTTTAATATTTCTTATTATAATCAATATTATTATTTGATGATGTACAATGTATAAAAGATTAATATTATTAAATATATTCACTATATCATTAATAGGATTCATTAAATATTATTAAACTTGTAACACAAAATTTTATATATGCACAAATTTTATGTATAGTAAGGAATTTATATCACAAGATGTGTCTACTGATATCATTAATTTAATTAATTGATACTATAACATTTTTACACTGTGATATCAATAAGTACATCTAGTCATATAAATTTCATACAATAAACAAATTTCACATGAGTCCTACTCAACTTGTAAACTTAAATCACATGATAAAATGTGATTATGTCAATTAAATGCATCTAATGGTATTAATAAATGCATTTAATGGTAAAAATTTTATATTATGAATAAATTCCAAAGGAGGCCTGTGCTCATATATAAATAATTCAAAAAAATTATCTTGATGCTTAGAATTTTGCTAGACTATTTGATGGAGATGAGATCATGATAGAAATCTTGTACAATTATGAGCAAATTTGAAGAAGAAAGAATCGTATCTTTACTATTATATTTATTTTACTGAGATTTATATTTTGGAAAAATTATAAAATAGTTCATAAATTAAAAATAATTATAAATTGGTTCTATGGAAAAAAAGTTATACTTCTGTGTAAATATTACGAATTAATTTATAAATATAGTCACTTTTTCGAATCAATATACAATTTTTATTTCATTAGTTTCCACTTTATATATGTTAAATACAAAGTGTATTGGGGCTATTCCCTTTTTATGTATTATTTATCTTTTTCTTTCAGTATTCATAGATTAATCAACATAGATAAAACGTTGATCAAATTTCCTTAATTTTTTGGGTATTCTCAAAATCAACTAATTTACGTGTCTATCTTATGCTACATCAATTTATTGATAAAGAATATATATATAAAAAATTATGTTATATTAAATAATTTAGATCCATTTATTTATGGTAATTAGGATTTGATTTGGTTTATCATATTTAAGATTTATTTATGTTTCTTGCTCACTAAGATAGTTCTTATTATAAATTAATAAAAAAAATTCTATTGTTATTAAGGGTTAAATTGATTAATAAGAAAAGAGGCACACTCATGTGAAACATACCATATTAAAAATTCGTGGATCCTTAATCGAGTCGGGTCGAATTTGGTCTCTTTTTTTTTCAAAATTTTCGCAACTATAATTCCAAATTTTTTAGCTCCCAGGTATGTTACAATTTGGGCAAATGCATGTTATTATTAGGCAAAATGTGTGTTACAATCAGATTAAATGTTGCTTTCTTTACATATATTCATTTGTTTTTGTAGAGATAACATTTTTTCATACAATCTAATAAAAAATGTGTGTTACTATAAAAAATATTATATTTTCATAAATATTTATGAGAAAATAATATATTTCTTATAGTAACACACATTTTGTTCTTTTATTATATTATAAATTATTAATTATATAAAAATAAATATATATAAAAAGAAAATATTTCATAAGATTGTAACACACAATTCCTCTCCAATTTGTGTTACAATATGGGCAAATACGTGTTACTGTAAGAGAAAATGTACTATATGAAAATTTATTTATATGGGCAATATAATAACACACATTTTGCTCTTGTATTATATGAAAAAATTATTTATTATATAAAAATAAATGAATATATATAAAAAGAATATTTCATAAGATTGTAACACACATTTGTTCTAATAGTAACATACATTTTCTCCCCAATTTGTGTTACAATATGGGCAAATGTGTGTTATAATCAAGGATGAAAATATCGCGAAATATTGCGGATATATCGCAAATTTTGAGTATGCGATATGGATATTGGGGTACAATGTATTTTTTACAAAGTATCGTGGATATATCGTAAAATATCGATATCGATATCGATATCGGTTCACTCGTAGTACAAAATTGTTTGAAAATCGGGAAATATCGCAGATATATCGCAAAATATCGCACTACATAAAAAATCGCAATTTTTTTTCTTTTTTTATATTTTTATACAATTTTCAAATGATAATTTTTTTTTAGTGATTGTATATTCTTTCATATGCTTCTGACACACATTCGAGTTCATAATTTGGTTGGAATACTCAAAATGTGTTTCAGTATCCATTTTCATATCAACAAAATCATTGGGTTAGTGCACACTATCCAATCTATGGTGAAACAGTTGGAAGAGATAGAGAAACATATGAATGTCATGTGCATAACTATATGCAGGATTATTCTAATGCAATGAGTTGGTACCAATATTGTTTGGACAAAGATGGGATTCCATCTTCTATATTTGAATCCCATAGGTCATCATTTTGATACTAAATGTATTGTATCATGTAATTCAAATCATCTTTTATTGTATTATGCATTATATTATTAATTAATTAATGTCAGACAATGATTATATAGTCCATTATCTATTTATTTGCTTTAAACATGTCAATTTTTTGTGATCTTAAATGAAACATATGCATAATAACATGCTATAATAATCCCTAAAATTTCATATTAAATTTCCAAAATTTTAATAAAATTTCCGTTATTTTTCTATTTTTTTTGCGATATCGATATATCCATCGATATTTCCGTAAATTTAAGGTTGTGATATTACTTGCGATAGCGATATTTTCATCCTTGGTTATAATATGGGCAAATATGTGTTACTGTAAGAGAAAATGTACTTTTATTAGAATGAATATGTGTTTTTTAATTTAATCATCATTCCTTTAAATCTAGGTATATTAATTCATATATTAACACACTTTTTTACTATTTTATATATGTTATTATATAAAAAATAATTATTTCTATACAAATAAATAAATATTTATAAAAAAACAATATGTTTTCTTATAGTAACACATATGTTTTTTCTCTTATATTATGTTAAAAACTATGTATTCTATAAAAACAAATGAATATATGCAAAATAACAACATTTTATAAGATTGTAATACACATTTGATCTAATATAGTAACACATATTTGCTCCCCAATTTGTGTTACTATATGGACAAACATATGTTACTATATAGGATACAATGTAATTTTCTTAAGAACAAATATTTTTTTTATTTAATCATCATCCCTTAAACCTAGATATAATGATTCATGTAATAACACACGTTTTACTATTTTATATGTGTTATTATAAAATAAAATAACTATTTATATACAAATAAATATATACTTATGAAAAATGTAATGTTTTTTTCTTATAATAACACATATTTTACTCTTACATTGTATGAAAAATGTTATTTCTACAAAAACAAGTGATATATATGTAAAAACCAATGTTTGGTCTGATTGTAACACACATTTTGTCTTAAAGCAACATTCATTTGCCTAAAAAGTAACATACATGGGGGCGAAAAAAACCTAGAAATTATGCTTGCGTGAAAATTTGAAAAAATTACCCAAATTTAACCCGACCCGGCCATAAATTCACGAATTTTTTATATATGATATGTTTTACACCGTAAAACGTTTCATATAAATATTTATCATAAGAAAATGAGAGTTTTATCTCAATATCTCTCTTATGGTATCTTGCGTGAATTAATATATTTGAATTGTCATTTTTCTAAATATTTTTTGAATCAACGGTATCAGTTTGTCTTTATATTCTTCGCATATTCGATAACGTTCCCTGCATCACTAATTTGGTTTATATTTATGGGAATATTACAAAATATGATTCATAAAATTACACTAATTACAAATTAGTTTTATATATGCAGAAAAAAAAAATATTTTTATTTAAAAGAAATTTATACTTTTAATTTATGTAAATATTATGAACCAATTTATAAATATAGTCATTTTCTAAAACAAATATGCAAATGCCCTTATATTTATATATCATAATTTAAGCTTATAGTTTCTTCCATTATATCGAACTCGATATATAATGCATTCATTACATTGTACTCCCAGTCCAAAAAAATCAGATTTTATTTTTCGTTTTGTTTCAAAAAAGTTTACACATTAAAAATGAAAAACTCTCCATAAATTTTATCTTCACAAATTCACAAATTTACACCACATGTAAGTACTCTGGGCCCACATATACATATACAGTTTAATTAACTAGTTTATTTACTTTATACATAAAAAATTATAAAATCATATATCCTTCTCAATTGTTACTCATTTTTTTGTTTCGTACATCCTTTCTCCTATAAAAAATTTTTAATAAATGAAAAGAGTATAAGCTAGTATTACAATTTACACAGTGCTCTTTGTGGATATAGAGAAATTGTTTAATGATTAATTTCCAAATTTAGTTGCCTCTGTTATTCCACTTGGTCACCTAGTTGTTATTCCACTTGGTCACCTAGTTGTGAAAAGTCACTATATTTACAAATAGGTACTGTGCAGAAAAAAAAAGTGCTTCTGTACAAAAAAAAATGTACTTCTATACAAATATTGTGAACCTATTTATAAATATAATGACTTTTTGAACCTACACGTAAATTACCCAAGAAATAATTTGTACATTTGAATTAAGTCATTCAAAGGAACTATTAATTAATGCAAAATTAAAGTTTAGGATGAAAATAAGCTCTGTAGGCGGCATAGCTGTGATCTGCTATGTGCCCCACATCATTTTTTTTTTCTTATATACTATTATTTTACTTGGATTTTTTCATTTAAAAACAAATCAGCGTAATTTTATTTAAATTAATATTAACAACAAATATAGAAGTTTAAGCAAAAAAATTATTCGCGGGTCTATTAGAATATTAAAAATAACAAAAAAGAAATTGGAAGAATCGTCATCCTTAGTGTCGGTTCTATACAAAATTATTTTGCAAACAATTAAATACCGAAGTTGAAAAAAATCATACAGCATTATTTATGATTCTATAAAACAGAATAAAGGTAAAATTTTGTATAAATATTATTTATAATAAATTTATTTTAAAATATTAAATATTTAATTAAAAATATCAATAATTTCATCAGAAGCTTAAAAATTTGAAGTTAGTTGTAATATAGTTTAAGTGTTGATTTTTTTTTTATCTAAATTTTTGAAATCCTGATAAATTTTATATGCTCTAAATTAAATATTGATATTTTAAAATAGTTTCGTACACTTACTCTAAATTAAATATAATAAAATTTATACAAAAATTAAATTTTGAAAAATAGTTTATATAAACTTATTATAAATTTAGAAAAATAAAAACTAAAAAGGGACAATAAAACTCGCGCCGATTTGACAAAAAGTTCGGCATATAAACCGTGCACAGGTACATTTTTTTATTATTTTAGGTATATCGAATTCTTTATTTAAAGTTGATAAACCAAACTTTTAATTACTATATAAAAATATTCTTTTTTATTTATACAATGAAACCTAACTCATAAATATATTTAAATTTCTTGTTGAATCTTCATCCACCTATATAATACATGTTTTTTTATTATATTATTCCATTCGTCTCACTATATGTTGTTCTTTTTGTTTTATTTACATTTTTTGGAAACTACTACCTCCGTCCCACAAAACTTTGCATATTTTTCTTTTTTGTGCCGCAAAAGTTTGCATAATCCCAAAATGTAAATATTCTTTTTAATCTCTACCCTCAAAATCTCTACCTCACACTCTTCATCACATACATTCTACTCATTACATTTTTTGTTTAAAAACTGTGTCCCCAAAAGTACCGCAAACTTTTGGGGGACGGAGGTAGTACTATACATTCACTTTATTATTATTATTTTCATTACTTTTTACACTATTTCTATTACTTTTTCACTTTTTTCATCACATCACTTATACTTTTGTACTTTTACTTTAATCTGTGTGCCCAAAAGCAAAGAACAACCTATATTGGCTATACATTTTGATAGGTCATGTAAGCTTGAAAACATTTTGATTTTGGGCCTTTTTACAAATTTAAATGACCAAAATTAAAACGTGATATTGATTCGGTGTGCTTGTAAAAGGATTAAAATTAAAATATTTTAAATTTACATGACTAATATCAAAATTTATAATCCATATAGACCAAATTCAAATTCGTGATAAGTTTTACGACTATAAAAACTTTAATTCTTTTAATTTAAAATAAGATTGTGATCATACACATAATAATTATTATATCTAATGAGAATAAATGAGTTACATAGCATTGTTTTTCCTCCTAAATAAAGTAATCACCCCCGTTTGATTACATTCATCTCATCTTATAATCATCTGATTAGGGTTATATTTAATTTGCATCAATTTGTGCTCAATTAGAGACGATTTTATAGAGATTTGCATATATTTAGGTCCGTAATTGCTATCTAATTCGTTGGTAATCCATTGAATTGTGAAAATGTTATTTGAGTTCATATCCATTTAATTAATTGTGTCAAAGAAATTCATATTTATTTGGTCATTTAATTAATGAGTATAATATTAAAAAAATCCATTTTCATAAATTGTTTTGAAAGTTTGCAGATGTCATTCCATGGACCACTTCACACCACAATAACCGTCCACTGCAACCCATCTGGAGACCTGCAATATCCGTCCAAAACCGCATTCGAGTCCACACTACACATCTCCACCGCATCTTCGTCGCAGATTCAATGGCCACACCGCCTCTGAAGCCCGACGCCGGAACTGCTCTGTTCTACGCCGTCGCCCAAGCCTGTTCTCTGCATATATGGTTTGAATTCTCATTCCCCCTCAATTTTCTCATATAGAGAACCGAAAAATACAATTATATATATATGCAGCAGATCTTTCGAGTTTGATTTAATAATTGCACAGTAATTAATTAATTATATTATATATATATATTTACTTGATCAGAGGTAAATTTAGTTGCCTTCTCTGATTATTAGAAGATATTAATATCGAAAAAAATTAGGGAAAATTACAAAATGGTTTACAAAATTGACACAAATTACAAATATGCTTCTGTGCAGAAAAAATATGCTTCTGTGCAGAAAAAAATATACTTATGTGCATGAAAAAATTATACTTCTGTGCAGAAATTGTGAATCAATTTGTATATATAACTACTTTTTTTAATTAATATGTAAGTGACCCAAAAAATTAATAATGGTAGAATGTTATTCTAATATAAGCAAGAGACCCTTGAGAATCACATGTTAAGAACAAAACGAGAGATTATGGTTTGTGGTGCCAATTAAGATATTCATATATGTTAATTATCTCCAAGAAAAATAGTTGAGTGCAGGATATGCCAAGATGATGATTTTGATTCAAAAATGGAGTAGTCTCCTTGCTTTTGCTCTGGAACCTTGAAGGTTGGTTGCATGTTATCCTTGCTATTCGTGGACAAATTCTTGTTTAATACTTATGCAATTGATAGATATCCTATCTAATGTTTATTGTATTGATAAATATCCTATTTAAGGTAAAAGTTTGTGTTGTGGATGAAATTGAAACGACTGTTTTTGTTCTTTGGGATTGGGAGTGTATCCATTTAATAGGAAAAACAGCAGCAGAGCTAATGTCTACCAACAAAAGGAAAAAGGAAACAGAAGATGAAACGTTGCTAGCTGAAATTGATGCTTTGGTTGAGAAATTTTTTTGGTTCAAAGTACAGGTTAAGATGGAGCAAATTGATAACTACAGTGGCTCTTATGGTGTCGTTAAAGTTTTTGCCTAAAGACCAGGAGCCTTCAAGCAAGAATGAAAACATTGAATGATGGTTATAACCAAATGCATGGTTGGGTTAAAATAATGTTCCAAGAAAGTTTTGTGTTCCTTAGTTTATAACATAATAAAGTGCAAAAATGATTTGCCTAGAAATAAATAAGATTTTTAACTAAGGAACATTGCAGAACAAACAATAGAAACTGCAGTTTTTGTTGAGTGAAGTTTTATTTGGTGCTTATGTTTTTTTATACAAATAACTGTTATAACTCTTTTATCATAATAATGCTTGGGTAGGTGAGCATATATTGCAACGAAAATGTTAAAGGAGCATGGGTGAGCATTATAACTGTTAAAATAAAAATGTAGCTCACAAACAGCGGCACAGAAGTACTTTTTGTAAATCTATGGATGCTTAACCCAGACGTGAGCATAACAACTGAATGCTGGATCTGGTCTTGCCACAGGAAGACCGTGCTTTGAAGAAACCTAAATTACAGAGAATCTTATGTTTTAGATTACCACCAAAATAATTTGTCTAAAGATTAATGTGAACAAAAAATATTTCAAAGTAAACTAAAATCTTACCAAGGAGAATTCTGCATAACTTCAATTGCAGCTGGAGTGCCATCTTTTAAGTGTTTAACCCTATGCTGAAATTTTCAATCAACTATGGATGACCCAAGAAAGGAAGTTGTGAATAATTAACACTGGATAGTCAATCAGAAACAGTTACTGTGACCAAATTAAATTAGTTACAATGAAACCTGTAACAGGAAAATGCACCAGACTATGCATGCGCGCACATACAACATAACCCAAGTATTATTTATATCATGAATGGTATTCCAAACAGAACTCAATACAAGAGTCAATAAATATTTATTCATTCATCCCCAATTCCACACTACTTTGCAACGCTGAGCCAGAGCACGTACGGTCATAACATTCATTTAAAGTGATATATACCTCAGTCTCAGCTGATCCATCCATCCTACAACAAGATATATATATATAGATGAAAACACCAGTTATAAGGTTACTATTCATGATTCAATTGTGCATGCATGGTACCAAAATCTTACATGCAACCTGCAGAGAATAGTTAGGCACAAGATTAACTTTGAAACTCAATATTGTGCATCAGTAAAATGTATGTCTTCAATCTTTGATTCCGGAGTCCTCCTTATAAATTTGCTATATATATATCATATTCTATTAAAACTCCACGACGGGGATTTCATTTCGCAACTTGAATTCGATCCGAACAAGTACACCACCTTCTCCCCAAACGCATGCATCATCTTCCAATGTTGGAATCTTTCTTCGATAGACCTCTTTTTCGCCCCGACTTTGACTCCATTAAGCATTTTAATTAGCAGGATTATTACATCTTCATTCATTTCACTCAATTTCTATCAATGTAATACCTGAAAGCCGAAACCATATATGTTCTGCCGGGAAAAATGTTTTTTTAGGACCGTAATTATAGGGTAGTTGGAATTTAAGGACAATATGTTTTCGAGGTTGGAAAAGTAGGACAATATGTTTTCAAGCTTGGAAAAGTAGGACAATATGTTTTCAGGCTTGGAAAAGTAGGACAATAACTTTGGAAAAGTAGGAAAAGTAGGACAATAATTTTAGAAAATTAGGAAAAGTAGGACAATAACTTTTGGAAAAGTAGGACAATAACTTTGAAAAATTGGCCTAGATTTACAACTTTTCAAAGTTATTGTCCTACTTTTCCTACTTTTCCAAAGTTATTGTCCTACTTTTCCAAGCCTGAAAACATATTGTCCTACTTTTCCAAGCTTGAAAACATATTGTCCTACTTTTCCAACCCCGAAAATATATTGTCCTACTTTTCCAACTACCCTATAATTACGGTCCTAAAAAAACATTTTTCCCTATGTTCTGCCTGCAGCTGATGTAATGCAATATCCATTTTATTTATTTTTTCGAATATCATGAACCCAATTAATATTTATTTTCATCACAGCTAGCAATGCTGAAAATTTGCTCTTTTAATTTGTTGCAATATTAACCTATAAAAATGATAGATAAGTAATATTAATGTAAGAGAAATGTTACATTCAAGAATTAGAAACACAAACTATTAAAACATTTATACCTATATAATATTTAAGAAGTAGCGCGTTTTAATTAATGGTTATGAATTGAAGATCTAATATTTCACTACCGTATTTAAATATTTGGCCAATTTAATTAGAGGAACAGACTTTAGTTATTTAATTCTCCATGATGATAAAATATAATACTAATTTTCATATGCAAATTATATTCAATAATGACTTTTTCCAAGTTAATTGCAGAAAAATTTTTATAAACATTTAACCGTGAGGTACAAATGATATTTTGTTCCATTTAACTCCCCTAGAATATTATAAAATTAATGTCTTCCTTAGGAAACTTGATATTTCTTATGTTAATTGACCATAATATACGTACTCATGCTATGGATATAAAATCATTTCATAATAATTTAAATATGATTAATTTTTTTAAGTACATATATATAAATGCATAAAACAATGATTCATTGAACAACATCAACATATATAAACTAAAAAATTATTAAAAAAAATGAAAAAAAAAATGAAATAAGTTAACATAATACCAACTTCCACATGCAACTACACACATGTTTCAATTAAATAAGGTGGAATCTCCTAAATGACAATCTTAAAAATATTGTTTGTGCCCGTTTAGGAGATGTCTAGTCCGCCTAGACAAAACGTAAAGCGAAAAATATTTAATATGTACGATTACACTAAACACGAATTGACCAATAGTAACGTCATAGATCCAATTCCTTATATTTAATTTACAAATATTAGTATCCAATATACATTTCTTCATATGAAATTAATAGTTAAATCTTCTTCTATATGCATGGCTCACACAATGAAGACAAAACTACATCTAAATTGAAAATTAGTAAAATAATTAAAATCAAACAAATAGATTTGAATCTTGATTGGAATCTAAACTTCAATCTTCTGAACTATGGATATAAAATAACAAAGTGAAAAACATAGAAAATCAGTAACTTACCTCTACAACCAAGTATTCTTGGATTTGGGTCAAATAAACCAATGTTCTGACAACAACAATCAAAAACTTGAAGCACACCATGATTCTCTGAGATTTTGATGTCTCCGTTGCACCAGATCTGAACTATTTTCCATACTCCTCCATTCTTAGTTAGAGAAATTAGGAAAACATCGAAAAAAATGTGGATTTCTTATTTAGGAAGAGAATAAAAGTAAATATATAGTGAAAAATAAGGGTATTGTCCAATCAAATTTAAGCACACGGATTCAACGAGACAACCGTTGATAAGAGAAATAATGAATGGTTAGATTTAAATTTTAAATGTTAGGATTTCATCAACAAAATGAATTTTACCATCATATACAGCTGGCGATACAAAAATGTCTTACCGAATCTAGCCCAACCCTTTTGACCAACTTATATTCATAGACTAAGTTGGGTCAGACCAGACTATTTTTCTACTTGTCAAAATGTAGCACCGCCAAGTCTTACTAGGGTTTGGTCAGCCCAACCCAACCCAACCACAATATTTTTATTAAAAAAATATTTAAGAATGAAATTTAAATTTTTGAGTCAAAAATTAAGAATAAAAATATTAATCAATTAAATACGTTAACAAATATTTAGACCAATCAATTTAAATATTGTAAAATTTTATTATAAGCATTCAAAGTTCTAGATAATGAAAAAGTTGAATAAAAGTGAACATTTTTCTCACATACAAGGGTTTATTTGTAATCGAATCACATTATTTCAAATGATCATGTGAAGTAATAATTTAACCAATAGAACATAATTTTATAAAATTCAAAGTCATATTCCTGGTAATAATGAAATAATATAAAATTTATTAGAAATTCGAACTATCATGTTGTCCAGTAATCCATGGGCCAAATTGGATCAATCCACTAGACTTACATGCCATACGAGTCGGGCCAAATAAGCCCCTGTTTTTGGGCCTATATATATAACTCGGCCCATACTTTTTTTTGGGGTTAATTTTGTTGTCCTATTAAACTAAACTTGAATTGTCGGCTCTACTCTCATAAACTCAAGTTATTTTCAATAAATGTATATGTTATTTTAACAATCCAGCAAGATTGTACTTTTACCAATTATTAATTCATAAAATAAAAAGAGTTTTTTGCACTTTTAGTCCCACAGGACATGTATTATTTTAGAATTGGTCCCATACATTTTATTATTGGTCTCATACGATTTTTTTCTTGTACTTGTAGTCCTAAACATTACAAAATTTGCATATTTGGTCTCAAACATTGACGGCTCCATCAAATGTAAGGTTTGCAGCGTTAGTCCCATAAGATTTACTCTTACTTAATTGTGTTTAACTCATTAATTTTTATTTTCAGTTTTAGTTTCATTAATTTTTTTAATTACACAATAAATTCTATAGGATATAAATATTGAACAAAATCTAAAATATATTAAAATAAATCAACTAAATCTTCAAATAATAAAATTTAGAGGTGACAAACGGGGTGGCCGGCCCGGCCCATTGGGCCAAAACATATTCACGGGCCGGACCAATTTCAAGAAGAAGTTCCTTAAAAAAAAGTAAAGGCTTAGCCTTCTACGCATCAGGTATATATAAGTGTATTTTTAAAAACTTAAATCTTTTATTGTTTAAAAGTCAAACGTGTTTTTACTGAAAAGTGAATTTAAAATTCATTTTTAATAATAACATGTGTGACTTTTCAGTTATACTTTGTATAATTTTTTAAAAATGCATTTGAGTTGCACGATACACTTAGTGCACAAAAGACTTACTTAAAAAAAAATATAAAACAACTTTGTACAAATAGAAAACTCAACTTAGTATTATGAATGCATCCTTATCTCTCTTTTAGCGTAAAAAAACGATGCTAATTCTAATTGAGTCCCACATATATTGTTATAATAATACTAACTCTTTTTTTTCTTAAAAAAGCATCACCATGAAGGTATATTTACATATTTTTTTCTTTTTTAGTAGATTTTATATGAAATTGTTCATGATAAGGTTATCATAAAATTGTTTTAAAGTATCAAATATTTGGTCAAGTGTATCAAAATATAAATCAGGAAAATAAAAAATTGGGGACAATAAAATCTGTAACAATTATAATATAATATTATTGACTTAAACTTTTGATATATCTAATAAGATTTTTGATAATCTTAATTAAATATTCGTTACTTTAAAACTGGTTCATGATAAGCTTATTATGAACATTTTTTATACAAAATTTTCCCTTTCTTTTTACATGAAAATGTGTAGTGACAAGAATATATTAGAAGATCCCATATAAACTCAAACTATTGTTAACAATGAAATTTTTATTGTTTTGAATTATTTTTCTCCAAAATGATGCCTGATATTGTTTAAAGGAATGGAAGGAATAATATTAAACTTTTAAAAAGAAGAAATTTACTTTCTTTGAGAAGGAAAATATATATCATCATAAAAAGAAGGAACTTAATTTGGTAGAATAAGTGGACTTTTATTCTTTTCTTTTTAATCTAGAGATAAAAAGATGCTAATCCCAATAATGCCCCACATACTTTTATAATAAAAAAAATTTAAAATTATTTTTCACTTTTAAAATATACCTGATTTTATCTTTATAGAAAAAAAAATAGAGATAAAGATATATGTAGAAGAGTCCATACACTTTTATAATAAGAAAATGGATGGAGATCTCCTCCTGTACAAGAGGATCATGTGCGAGATGAGGACTGTTGGATCACACACAATGTATACCTGATTTTGTCTTTTAGAAAAAAAAAATGGATAGAGATAAAGATATGCAGAAGAGCCCATATGATATCCAACTTATATATATTATTATAGTGAGCTACTTATTTTTTTTTATTCTATTTTCAAAAGATTAAGACATTTGCATATTGGTTCAAAAAAATGATTATATTTATAAATTAGCTCAAAATATTTGCACAAAATTATAATTTTTTTCTGAACAAAAGTATATTTTTTTGCATAGAACCAATTTATAATTAGTGTCAATTTTGTGAACTATTTTTTTCTCTTGAAAAATATCACATATTTTTTAATAAAATGCAAGAAATGATATTATATTTTCTTTAAAAGAAACTCACTTCATTTAAAAAATAAAAAAAAAGAGGGCAAAGTTTTGTATGAAAATGGTTCATGATAAGCTTATCATAAACTAATTTTAAAGTATCAAATATTTAACCGGGAGTATAAAAAATCTCATCAAAAGTATTAAAAATCTAGATCAATGATATTATGTTATAGTTATAAATTTTATTGATTCCAATTTTTAATTCTCCTGATAAATATTTCAATACACTTGACAAATATTTAATACTTTAAAATAATTTTATTATCAACTTATCATTAACCAATTTCTTATAAAATCTACCGAAAAAAGAAGCACGTTGATAAAAAAAAAAATCAATTTGGTGGAATAAATGCACTCGTATTCCTTTTTTTTAGTGATAAGGATGATAATTCCAACATGTCCCATGTTCTCTATGGTAAAGAAATGTTTTTTTGAAAATTATTTTTCACGTAAAAAGTATACATAATTTTGTTTTTTTTATCGAAATTAGTCGTCAAAAGAGTATATCAAAAGCTAGCTATGTTGAATAAGGACGGGTGCGGATGTATGGAGGGGATACGATATAAATACAAAAATATAATTTTTAAAAAATTTTGGGTGCAATTCATCTAAGATACCTGTATGTATTTATATTTAATTATATATATATATATATAACACCTAAAGGATTTATACATTTTTTAAAAATTTGTAAATTAAATGTAAAATTTATATTTTTTTTCTAACCAAAATTTAGGTATGTTGAATGATTTAATATAATTAAAATAATAAAATATTAATTTAAGTTTCATTAGCTAATTACATATATTGAATTTAATCTAAAGTAAGCGTCACATTATCAATTTAAATTATATAAACTAATAAGAATTTAATTAAAAAGATATATATAATGACTAGCAAGTAGGACTTGCGAGGGGTATTTGAGTATCGTTAATTAAATTCGCCATATGACAAGTGACTTCACCATGTAAAATATCAAATATATATATCTATATATATTTAAAAATCATATCATATTTAAGGGGTATGTGCAAATTAATTAAATACTGCATTATAATAAATTTAAAAGAGAGACTGGATCGACCATAACGTTGATAAAAAATATACATTAAATTCATGTGGTACATTTTAGTTCCAATATATGTGGATGTTTCGTGGATCATGCATGAACAAACAGACATGTTGCACTGCATAAGTTGTCCATTGTAAATAATATTTGATATATTATTTATTTATATATATTAATTATATATATTCCACATAATGAAGTGTGGATAAGGGAAGAGGAAGTTAATTAACTGCTATTAACTTCTATTATGTTTGAATGTTTAAAGGGAAAAATACGTGATAGGTAATCATGAGAACAGAGATTGAAAAATCTAAGTATTTTTCCTTCCCAACAAGACAAGAACAATATACAAACATTTTCCCTAAGTTAACTCCCTACAAGAAAATCAAACACACATTCCGAATCTGGATGATACCAATTCGTGGAAATTAATACACACACTATACTGTGTATTGGACTCTGAGTACGGGACATTTGAGGACGAGGGAAAAGACAAAACGAGGATACCAATGGGTTCGTAATTACTTCTGCATTAAAGGTTAGTGACCCTGTTCGTGTTGGTCACGGGACTTGGTTAGGCAATCAATTCCAACATAAAATCTTAGTATAAATAATAACCATAAGATTAACCATAAGTGTGTTCTATAAGTCTTAGTATAAATAAGTTCACTAGTATATTAACCGTGCATTTGCACGACCCATGAATATATAATGAATATGATGTTAATTTTTATTATAGTTAGCATTCATGCCACAATAATTTAGTTTTAATTATTTTATTAATTTATAATTTTTTATATTTCTTCTTTTACACTGTGATTATTGTTAATATTTAACTTTAGAATTTTTGTACGTCTAAATCTAAAATATGATAAAAATATTTTTCAGGACTGTAAGTTAAGGGGTAGCAAAATGAGGACCGTAACTTTTTAAGCTGGCAAAATGAGGACAGTAACTTTTCGAGCTGGCAAAACAAACACCACAAAGGATCGTATATAACTTTTGAAAGTTGCAAATTGAAAAAAAAAATAGCCAAAATTCAGTTCAATTTTGCCATATTTTGACTCAAAATCTATCCCGAATCTAACTCAAATTTGATCAATTGGCCTAATTTGCATTAATTCGGGTTGATTTATCATTAATGTGTCATGTTCTGTAGTTACGATTCTCATTTTGCCAGCTTGAAAAGTCACGATCCTCATTTTGTCACCTCCCTTAAATTACGATCCTGAAAAGATAATTTTTCAGACTAAAGTATTTTTTTACATTGTTCGATGTGTGAATATTTTTAATTTTCAAATGATACATATTGAATATTTTATGCTCCAATATGGAAAAAATCAACAATGTAAATTAAGCAAGTTTGAAAGATAATAACATAAGCACTATATATATATATATATACACACACACATATAAAATTTTATTTAAACTTATTTATTTACTCTTTTATCCAACTTCTTTTTAACTAATTTTGATCCACAATCAAAACATTCTTCAGTTGAATTTTTTTCTTTTATATGTGGATTCTTCAAATTTTATTTTGTGAGGGAATTTGATTGTCAATTTTACCTGAAATACTCCAAAAAAAATTATTTTTTAACTTTATATGTATTTATTCTTCTAATTACATCTTGTGAAGAACCATGATTGTTAGCTTAAATAAAAATTTCAATAGATAAATTTATTTTTCCATCTATTATCATATTATAACTCAAATATAGATTTATATATATATATATATGTAAGAGATTGAAAATTTCAAAAAAAAAAAAAATATTTAATTAAAACAAATTCAATTAATAATGTAGGTTTAAACATCAATATTATATGCAACTAAGTTATATTAATTAGACTAATTAATTTATTTATATAACATGTATGTATATAATAATTATTTAATCATATATATACACACATATTAAACGAATTTAAAAAAATAATCATATTAAATACAAAATTTATTTTTATATTAAAATCAATAATGTGTAACTTTTGAATAATATTTTGGTATTAATATACAAATAAATAAATATATTGTTGGTCCCTTAAGTGGTCAAGGTCTAGAGAGGGGTGACTAGACCTTGAGTCAAAATCAAATTTTGAAACTTTTCAAAGAGGGGTTTCTAGAACCTTACAGTAGTCTCTATAAGTTCAAAAACAATAAATCTACAAGAGTTATAAAACAGGACCACAAAGGTTACAGTTGTAGAGTTTAGAAACTTGCAACAAAAAAGATAGCTTGTAGACAAGAAATCAGAGGGATTCTCACACTTGAAAGTGTATTGAGAATACTCTAATGTGCAGCGGAAAATAAGTGAGTGTTAATGAAAAACCAATATAAACAGACTTAACAGCTGAGTGACTTAGAGAAGTCTATAGTTGTAGAGTCAGTTTCTTTGTGAAAACCACAAAGTTTATGCACTTAATTTAAAAGAATGATGAATGTAACAGTAAAGTAAATATGCAGAACAGAAATATAAATGACAGAAAGTAAATAGACAAAATTTATAGTGGTTCAGTGTCTAAAAAGAGACAACCTACATACACTATTACACCACTTAGGTGCCAAATTCACTAAGATCAGATCACTTAGATCATTACAAGTAGTTCCCCCTTAGAACTAGGTTCACTCAGATTCCTATTCTAACAAGAGATTAACTACACTATTCACTCAGAATACAACTCACAAAGAGTTAACAAAACCTCACAAAGAGATATCTACACTAAGTACAAATATAAAACAGGTGAGGGAACAACAACAAAAGGTGTGATTCTTTCTGAGAAAATCCTAACCAACTATTCTATGAATCACACAGAAAAGACAAAACAATAAAGCTCTCTCAGAAAATATGTTGGTTGTAGACTTGCTTAGGCAGAATGCTTGTATGCTCAGGGTTGTTGTTGTTGCTTCCTCTGTGGACTTCTTCTATTTATAGATTGAGTGGTGTGACTTATCCGTTGGGAATTTCAAATTTGAAATTCAGATAAGGCTCCTCTCTCTCTCTCTATTGGCATGTGTGAAGTGGTCCTCATTCTTCACACAGGATAGTACTGAGTGTACTATTGTCCTTTTCTTCAGAATTCTGGCTGTCTTCAAATTGATCTCCATTATCCTCCAGATTTCTTAGAAATAACCTCCTCTTAAGTATATTTTAGTGAGTGCATGAGAGCTTCACTAATTATGCTTAAGGGTCTTCATAATCTTCAAATAATCTCTGACTTGTACTTTTCTCTTCAAACGGTCTTCTCAATTGTAGGGTCTTCATCCTTGCAGCTATAGATTCCTGTAAATATGAAAATCGGCTGTAGAGAAACATTACAGCTGTAGGGTCATGTCTGGCTGTAGAATGATCAAGTATACAGCTGCAGACTTCACTTACAACTATAACTTTCAAAAACCAATTTTCTTAGAACAAGTGTTGGATTAATTTGGCCAATTAAGCATATGTTTTGCACACATCAAAATCTAGACCAAGGTACTTAATATATATATATATATAATAATGATTTGAATATAAAAATAATATTATATTATTTCAAAGTACTAAAAAATATATTAAGTTAAAATTTCAAGAAATTGAATCTTGAACCTGTAAGGAGAAAAAAATAAAATCTACCATTTGAGCTAAATACAATTTGTTAGGAATTTTAAACTTTTAGAAAAAAATAAATAATAATTTGTTGGCCCAACATTTTGTTATTAGATTAGTAGCCAAAAAAATCAGGACATCAAGCTCAAAAGGCTAACTACGGACTTATGAATTCAGGTTTGGAAATATTTGGCAAAGTGACTCATGAAATCAAAGATGGCCTATATCATATCCCATTGTTTCACACAAATGCAGTCTCAAGCAAGATCTGAAGCAAGTTCTAGAACTATAGACAATGATTGATCCACTCACAAGTAATAAACCGGGTAATAATTCGGTTAAAAACTCAATTCTCACAGGTTACCAATGTAACTGAATGCATTTTTCAATAAACTCATCACCACAACCAGTTATAAACTCAATGCATTCAAGGCCAAAGTTTGAATCACAACAAGTGAGAACACTAAACCACTCAGCTAAGTAACACATTAGCAACAAAGAATCATCACAATATCTCAACAACAAAGACCCTCAACACAAATGAGACAAGTGTGCCTGTGCAATGCCCAAGAAAATGCAAATCCACTATAAAATACACTCCCCCAAACTTAGAACTTTGCTAGGCAATTCTAAGTTTGAGTCTGGAGTGTCCATCTAAATTTTACATTCATGCCTAACCTACTCAACATGTACTAAAGAATATTCTCACAGCTTAAAGAAGGCAAAACTCAACAAGAGCAAAAGGCATATAACATATGTGCGCCTGTGCAGTGTAGGCATAAAAAAAAATCACTCGTCTGCACCAATTAATTCCTTTTCTTAATCACTGATGAGATATATCGCTTCACTCGATGCTCATTCACTCTAAGATATGAAAAGGAGGAGAAATGAAAGGAAGAGTCAATTTGTGAAGGTTCTGAAACAAATAAATAGCATCACTTTGGAGATCGCAGGATCCATGGAAGAGAAAATTGGGTTAATGGATATCGAGGAGACTGATTTATCAATTAAAAGATTAGATGAGTTAAGAAACCAATTGCTTTTGGTGCAGAAAGAGAAGGTATTTTTTCTCCTTCACTTGTTCATCTTGTCATTCTCCACTTAGACTGATGACAAGATGTAATACTGGAATTATTTTGTTAATAACACTATATAAAATAAGATTTCATCTGGATATGTAGTTATCTCTACAGAATTTCCTTTGGGTCAAAATCAACATATCTGTTCTAAACTCAAACATGCGAGTCTTGGGAGCATATCTGTTCTATCTTGTTTGTATGCTCTTTGCTCTTATTAATAGTTGATTCTGACCTCTTTTATTTATCAAATCTGACATGACACGTAGGATGAACGACCGAAGCAGTTGCATGACCTATTGAATGTTATGTGCATGGTGCTTAGGATGGACTTCAAATCAACAGTTTGTGCCGTTCATCCATCTTTTGTGGAAATATGAATATAAGTGCAGATATAATACAGTGCTTATCAGCCAAGATATGCACGCGCTAGAGCGCATACAGAAGGTACACATAGTTTCAAGTAAAGTAATTTCATTGTTGTAATTTATGTGTTCCAATTTCAGCTTGCAATGACCATGGTAGAACTCTGGACTCTGATGGATACACCAGAAGAGGAGCAACAAATGTTCCAAAATGCTGTTGCAGAATATGAAATAACAGAGCCCAATAGTCTATGCTTGGAGATAATCAACGAAGTACTTTCTCACTATATCCCTCCCTCTTTTTTATTCCACATCTTCTATTCATCCTGTGTTTCCGCATATGCTAATATTTGAGCGGGCAATTTCATATTTGACTGTGATATACATACAATATTTCTTGTCCTCAGGCTGAGGCTGAAGTTTTTAGGCTACAAGAAATGAAGATGAGTAAAATTAAGGAGGTCATTTTGAAAAAGAGGTTGGTTTTAGAGGAAATATGCAGGGGAGCACACATGACTGTTGATGGGAAATTTGATGCAGAGCTCTCAATAGAGGTTTTGATGTTTTATTCACACTACTTTGATGATCATGTTCTTACGGGACGGCACAATGTGCCTCGTAATTATGATAGTCGTGGAGATGTACCCCAAACTACGAAGAAGAATTTGTCGATATTTATACCTTCTGGCCGACCATTTGGAAGAATGAATAGACGATCAATTTTAGATGAGGAAAAGAAAATGGCTCACACGTATATGTTAATAAATTGCAAGGGGGTTCAATCGTACATTGATTGAGTTCGTGATCATCGTCATATATGTAGTTAGTCTTTTGGTCAATATTCTTATGATCATCTATATATTTCACCTTGTAGTTTATTCCTATAGCAACTTAAGAATGTTCAACCAAATCTCTCGATGCCTGAACAAGATGATAGGCTTCAAGAAGATTTTGTGGTGTGGTTTGAACAACTAGTAAGTATATATTTACAAGGATATTTTTTTAAGTATGGGTAATTTGTATTAAATATAATTTTATAAATATACAAGTGAAAATAAACCGTATTCATAATCTGCTTATTTGTAATCTATCTAGTGGTCCTGTGAATTCTGTCACCAATTACCCTGGGTATTATGTGAACGGTTTCAAATTTCACACATGTGTTTATGGTGCTTCTAAGGCAACTACGAACTCTGGAGTTTGTATTAAGGGAAAAAATTATGATTCAGATGAGAATAATTTCTACAGGATACTTGAGGAAGTAGTGCAATTGAAATATGCTAGACCTCTTGAGTCAAAAGTGGTTCTTTAAGTGTGAGTGGTTTGATCCTTATGTGCCAAGTGGAACAAGAGTACATTCTAATTACAATCTTGTGGATGTAAATAGGAGGGGACGATATAGGCATTACGATCCTTTTGTATTTGCAAGTCAAGCTTCTCAGGTTTATTATTGCAAGTACCCAGGAGTATGTAGTCATGATTGGCTCTCCGTTTACAAAATTAAATTGAGATCTTTGATGATGATGATGATGATGATGATTAAATTTAGATGTGTTGAACTTAATTAATGTACTTGTTTGAGTATTTTTAATTATATGCTTGTCTGAGTATTTTTAATGATATGATTCATAGTCAAGTGATGGTTATGCTTGTTTGAGTATTTTTTGTGATATAATTCATAGTCAAGTGATGATTATACTTGTTTGAGTATTTTTAATGATATGATTCATAGTCAATTTATGGTTATACTTGTTTGAGTATTTTTAATGATATGATCCATAGTCAAGTGATGGTTATACTTGTTTGAGTATTTTTAATGATATAATTCATAGTCAAGTGATGGTTATACTTGTTTGAGTATTTTTAATGATATGATTCATAGTCAAGTGATGGTTATACTTGTTTGAGTATTTTTAATGAGTCTTATTTAATTAACGTCACAGATGGGTGGATCTGATTGCAGCTCGGATGGGGGAAAGGGTTTGGGACGTGGACGAGGTAGTAGAGCATCTTCTTCCAATCTTCCAGCCATTCCGCCAGTTCCCATGCCCAATATTCAGGATGACGCAGCATTTGATCCGGATGCTTATACGGATTCTGATTCTGAAGACCACTCTGATGCATATCCTGGAGAGCGCCTAGACATCTTCATCTACAGGGACACATATGTTAAATTTATATTTGTTGAATTATATACATATACTATTTGTAATTTTACTAAGTATTTATTATTTTTATAGGTTGAGGCCCTCGAATGTTGTTTCCAAGCTCATTAGTCGTATCATGCGTAGTTACTTGGAGTTTGGCGCTTTCACTTTCAAGACGATATCCTAATAACGGTTGGCTGAGTATTGGGATATGTTCATGGTATGTATATTTTCAATAAATTAATTGAATTGATTAGTTTAATGATGGACGTGCATTTAATATTATTCATTTTGTACTGCAGAAGGAGACTCGTTGGGATCCTTTCATTATATCCTCACAGTTTGTCTACAAGTTGTTTCTTCGAAGTGCAACCGAACGATATGTGGACATGCTGAACAGGGTGAAAAGGACATGGTTGTTCAAAGGAAAAAATTCAGCATGGGATGCAAGAGTTTGAAAGGCATTCCTCGCTTATTGGGAGAGGGAAGAGGTGAAAGAAAAGAGCGTCCAATGTAGGAGAAATCGTATGTCGGAGCCTGCAGGCCCAGGTACTAGCATCTCTCGTCATAAAGGTGGTTCTTGTGGAGCAGTTGAGGTTGCTTTGGACATTGTAAGTAATTTTTTTTAATAATAGAGATTTTATTTTATTTTTTAAAAGTTATTTTATTAACAAAATGATACCATGTTTTAATTATAATTTTTAATAAATATATAGGAGAAGAAATTGGGACGGCCAGCTAATGATTGGCAAATAGTGGAGAATTACCACTATCTTGGTGGGAAAGATTATACATATGGTCATATAGCTTAAACACTTATAAGATTTTTCATTATACATTACAATATTTTTATTTATATATAATTTATGTATAAATTAACAATAATCAAAAAGTTTTGTACAGAATAAAGTACATCAAATGGCCATACAGAATGAAGAGGGTGTAGACGATCAATCAGAGTCCCTAGACTTATCTCAGCTTTACGTCAAAACCGTTGGAAAGTGTGCGAGTGCCTTTCCCTCGCCTACATGCACAATGGCAGCCCCTCGCCCGCTCGCGAGGGCTTGACCCTCGTAAATTTTACAACGGCACAGCCCCCTAGCCCACTAACGAGCGGCGAGACGAGGGACATGTTGGCAACCCCCTCTTTAAAACAATCTCTAACATTGTTCCCCTCTCTAACTCCCTCTTTAAATTCCTCACTATTTGAGCATTTTTTTTGTAGTTTATCCTCTAATTATCCAAATCTCATCTCCATACATAAATGCATAGTACCTGCACAATATAAACATCTAAAGAGTAAAAGAAGTGTTATTTCACTTCTTCTTTTATTTGTAAAGTTGCTATTCATTTTATAAAGTGTTAGCAACATTAGTAATTAGGGATTACTTTGTATTCTTATTATATAAACCTTCTCATTAGGATAGATTAAACACCTTTTTGATTGATTCAGTTCTCTCTTCCCTCTTGTATCCGGATTACACATTTACATTGAAATAACAGTTTCAAAAATCAATTTTGTTCCAGAATTGATAATATGGTATCAGTTTTATGTTGTTAATGATCCTTCATGTCTTCCGCATGTGATTAGAGTTTTACACTCATGGATTTTTTATTTGAGTGATTCTTGTTCATCATTCAATTTTTTTTATTCGAGTTTTATACTGCAAAATTTAGGTGAATTTCCAGATTTCCATCAGATTTCATCGGCGAATTCCCAGATTTCCATCAGATTTCATCGGTGAATCGTGGGCGAATTTCATCAGATTTTCCAGAATCTTGGGCGAATTTCATCAAATTTCCAGATTTTCCAATTGGGCATTTCTTTGTTCGCGATTCCATCTGCGTTTGTTCGCGATAGATTTTTTGCTCAATTTGTTCATGATTTTTGGCGATTTCTTGTTCGCATTGAGATTCATCTCATAGTTTCCAGTGCTCGATTTCCAGTAATCGATTCAGCGACGTCTGTTTTTGTTCTTGTGCGAAATTGATTTCTGAATTCATTTTCTCATCGAAAATGTCTGATTCTCTTGATCCAGCGGTGAATCCGCTTTCTCCGTATTTTCTTCACCACAATGACAATCCGACTGTGTCTATCACACTCGAGCCTCTGGATGGTACAAACTTTGTTTCTTGGCGACAATCGGTGGCTCGTGGTCTGAGTGTGAAGAACAAATTGGCGCTTGTGGATGATTCTCTTCCAGTTCCTTCTCCTGATGTTGATAGGGCAGTATATGCAGCGTACGTACGTGCCAACAACTTGGTTTTGCAGTGGATTCTCAACTCGGTTTCTACTGACATTAAGAAGACTCTGAGATATTTTCAGACGGCCAAGGAGGTTTGGAATGAGTTGATAACTAGGTATGAGTGTTTTGACTTATCTAAGATTTTTCAGCTAGAGAAGTCTTTAACTAATATTACTCAAGGTTCTAAATCTTTGGTTAATTACTATAACGAGTTTAAATACTTGTGGGATGAGCATGTCAGTCATAAGCCTGTGTTTGCTTGTAATTGTGGTGTTATGGTCAACTGTACTTGTGACCTTCCTCAGCAATTGGCTGCATCACAAGAACAAGATTGTGTGATGAAATTTCTTATTGGTTTGAGTGACTCTTATGCTCCACTCCGTAGTCAGTTCTTGCTGCATAAACCTTTTCCTCCACTTGCTAAAGTGTATGCTCTATTGTTGCAAGAAGAATCTCAAAGGGCATTGGTTATGCCTAATCCTGTGTTGCCCGAGTCTATGGCTATGTTAGCTAGTAACTCCAGGTTCTATAAGGATAAAAAGAAGGGGTTAAAATGTACTCGCTGTGATGGTAATGGACATTCAATTGATAGGTGTTTTGAATTGATTGGTTATCCCCCTGGTTGGAAGGGTCCAAGAGGTAATAAAGGTAAAGGGAAGGCTGCCAATGCTTTGGCTTCCTCTCCTGAAAAAGTTGTAGGTTCTAATCCTCTAATCACTCAAGAGGTTCTTAAACAGCTCTTGTCCTTGGTTAAGCAAAATCTGAGACCATCTACTGAGTCCATTCATTCTGCTGCTGGTGTATTTGCCCATATTCCTGTTGTTTCTGATAGTCAAGGTAATCAAGGTAAAGAGGGACATCATTTATGCTTTATCTCTTTTTCTAATTTCATGTCTTTTACTTGGATTTTGGACACTGGGGCTACTGATCATATGGTGTCTAGTTTGGAGTGCTTTACTTTGCCTCCAACATTAGCCAACATTAAGATAAGTTTGCCTAATAATGTTGTTTCTACTGCGACACATATGGGAACTGTTATTATCAATGAGTATTTAACATTGTACAATGTGTTGTATGTTCCCGACTTCGCTTATAATTTACTTTCTATAAGTCATTTAACACGATACTCTAATTGTACAGTTAGTTTTATGGCATCAAGTTGTGTTTTACAGCACAGGGACTCCCTCAAGGTGATTGGTTCTGCTGAGCAACATGGAGGATTATACTTGCTTAGAGTTTCACATTCAGCAAATTCGGTTTCTAGTTCTGCTACTTCTGGTACCTTTACTCTTTGGCATAATAGATTAGGTCATATGTCTCCTTCTGGTATGTTACATATAAAGGATTTAGGTTTCAGTCATTCTGATGTTATTACTCATTGTAATATCTGCCCTCTTGCTAAACAGAAAAAGAAACCTTTTCCAATTAGTGTTTCTTCTTCAGTTGCTTGTTTTGATCTAATACACTGTGACATATGGGGTCCTTTTTCTATTGCTTCTTATTCTGGTTATAAGTATTTTTTAACTATTGTTGATGATATTTTAAGATGTACTTGGATTTACATGTTGAAAGCTAAGTCTGATGTCAGGTCTTCTTTGGAAAAAATTTATAACATGGTGTTAACACAATTTCTTAAGAAAATCAAGGTTTTAAGGAGTGATAATGGTACCGAGTTCTTGCTATATGATTTTTATCATAAATTGGGAATAATTCATCAAACATCTTGTGTGGAAACCCCACAACAAAATGGTTTGGTTGAAAGAAAACACCAACACCTTTTACAAGTAGCAAGGGCCTTGTTGTTTCAATCTTCATTGCCTATTGTATATTGGAGTGATTGCATCTTGGCTGCTGCATACATAATTAATAGAATGCCAACTGCTGTTCTAACTAATTTGTCCCCTTTTGAAAAATTATATGGTAGAAAACCTGATTATTCTTTTCTAAGATCATTTGGTTGTTTATGTTTTGCCAATACTCTATCTGTCAACATAAATAAGTTTGACCCAAGAGCCATTAAATGTGTGTTTTTGGGATATCCTTTTGGTACAAAAGGTTATAAATTACTTGATTTAGATGCTGGCAAAGTTTTTATTTCAAGAAATGTTAGTTTTTATGAAAATATTTTTCCTTTTGCTGATAAAAAAGGGGCTCATGAGTTTGTTCAGCTCTTGATTGCTAATAATTCTTTTTTACAACATCATAATGACTTTGTTGATGATACTTCTCAAACTTCTGTTATTTCTAATAATAAAGTTATCCATCAAAAGGTCCATGATGAGTTTATTGATCATTTACTTGTTGATTCTTCAGATATTGAACCTGATGTATCTAATAGACAGGCTATTGAACCTGATGTATCCAATAGGCAGGCTATTGAACCTGATGTATTCAATAGACAGGCTATTGAACCTGATATTTCTGATAGTCAGGCTATTGAACCTGTTTCTCATGTTGATAATTTGCATGAAAATCATATTAGAAAGTCTACTAGGTCTAGGTCTCAACCTGCTTATTTAAAGGTTTATGAGACTTCTTTACCTAAGTCTTTAAATCATGACATTTCAGAGGCCAATTTGACTATTTCAAGTGGAAAACAATATGATATTTCTGATTTTTATCTACTGTAAGACTTTCCTCTGCTCATAAGGTTTTTACTGCATCTATTTCTCAAAATCTAAAGCCTAAATCTCATAAAAAGGCCAAAGATAATCCTAATTGGCAGCAAGCTATGAAAACTGAGTTAGATGCTTTAGAAAGAACTAATACATGGACTCTAGTTTCCTTGCCACCAAATAGAGATTGTATTGGCTGTAAGTGGGTTTATAAAATCAAGTATAAACAAGATGGGTCTATTGAAAGATATAAAGCACGATTGGTTGCTAAAGGTTATACACAACAAGAAGGTGTTGACTACTTTGATACATTTAGTCCTGTTGCTAAAATTACCACTGTTAGGATATTACTTTCTGTTGCAATAGCTAGAAACTGGTTCATTCATCAATTAGATGTAAATAATGCCTTTTTACATGGAGACTTAACTGAAGAAATATATATGAGTCCTCCACCTGGTTATTGTATTGATTCGGACACAAGAGTTTGAAAACTCAATAAAAGCCTCTATGGTTTGAAGAAAGCCTCAAAACAATGGTTTACCAAACTTTCAGATTCTTTATTTGAAATTGGTTATGTGCAATCTTTGGCTGATAATTCTTTATTTACTAAACAAAGTGATACATCATTCACAGCTATTGTTTGCTATGTTGATGATCTTATTGTAGTTGGTACCTCTATGGATGAAATAACAAATGTCAAAAGTTACCTACACAATAAGTTTACTATAAAAGATTTAGGTGTGTTAAAGTATATGCTTGGTATTGAAGTAGCAAGGTCAGAAAAGGGACTAACTTTGTGTCAAAGAAAGTACACATTAGATCTTTTAACTGATTTTGGTTATTTAGGCAGCAAACCTTGTAATACACCTATGGATTTAAAATTACAACTTGTACAGGTTGATGAAACTAACAAAACTGATCCAAAACTTTACAGAAAAATTATTGGAAAACTGCTTTATCTAACAGTCACAAGGCCGGATATATCTTATGCAGTTCAGTCACTATCCCAGTTCATGAGCAACCCATCCAAGGAACATATGATTGCTGTACACAGGCTTTTACGATACCTAAAGGGCACACCAGGTTTGGGTATCTTTTATTCCTCTATGAATGATTTTAAATTACATTCTTATACTGATAGTGATTGGGCTAGATGTGTAGAAACTAGAAAAAGTGTCACAGGTTACACTATATACTTGGGAAACTCTCTTATTTCATGGAAGTCAAAGAAGCAAAATACAGTTAGTAGATCATCAGCTGAAGCAGAGTATAGAGCCATGGCCACCACTACTTGTGAAATTCAATGGATTCTCTATGTCTTGAAAGATCTCAAGATTCTCGTCCAACTTCCAACAACTCTTTACACAGATAGCAAATATGCTTATCAAATGACTCACAATCCTTGTCTCCATGACAAAAGCAAACACATTTCAATTGATTGTCACTTCACAAGAGAAAAGATCAAGGAAGGAGCTCTCAAAGTCATTCATATACCCACTGAAGAAAACTTAGCAGATATAATGACGAAGCCTCTTCTATCAGCTTCTTTCAACACATTCAAGTCCAAAATGAAGCTCTTGAACATTCACTCTCATTTTGAGGGGGGGTCTAAAGAGTAAAAGAAGTGTTATTTCACTTCTTCTTTTATTTGTAAAGTTGTTATTCATTTTATAAAGTGTTAGCAACATTAGTAATTAGGGATTACTTTGTATTCTTATTATATAAACCTTCTCATTAGGATAGATTAAACACCTTTTTGATTGATTCAGTTCTCTCTTCCCTCTTGTATCCGGATTACACATTTACATTGAAATAACAGTTTCAAAAATCAATTTTGTTCCAGAATTGATAATAAAACATTTAGGACTTAAGTATTAAAGTAGTAAATAATCAAATATTGAATAAACACATTTTTTTAAAATTTTAAAAAAAAAAAGGGAATGTATTTTTTCCAACTTGTTTTGTTTTGTATAGCTCTAGCTTTGGAGGCTTTTAATAATTTGGGGGATATTTGGCCCTTAAAATTGACATGAGAAAAGCCTTTGATACAATGGAATGAGAGTTTTTAAAAGTTGTTGTGGATATCGAAAGGGTTTTGGTGAACATTTTAGAAAGCTAATTGAGGTGATTTGCATTAATTAATTCTACACGCACGGTTGGCTATCCTTGTTAACAGTAAGCCAAAAGGGTATTTAATTAAATGTTTTCGTCCACTTTCACCTCTTGTAATTTTTTGTTTGGTGGAAGAGGCTTTAAGATGATTGGAGTGGACTGGTTCCAACATTTGATTGGGTAGTGGAAATGGAATGATCTCAAACTGAAAAGAAAATTCCTTCTCTCTTTCTGGTAGAGTATATATATATATATATATATATATATGTTTGGTGAATTGGGTGATTGTCTCCTCGATCGTTGGAGGAGGAGGAGGAGGAGGAGGAGGAGGAGGAGGAGGAGTTTTCGTTCTATTTCCTTAGCAAACGACGGGTAAGGATACCTTTAATAGGAATTCAAAAGCTAGCACTGATTTTGATCTTTGATCACTACTTTTAAAAAGATGGGCAGCAGCCCCCAAAATTTCAGCATGTTTGGTCGGAGACATATTCCTCGGATTATTGGTTCTAATTCTAAGGAATGACAATTGGCTTGGATATGTTATTTTGGATAAAATTTACATTCCGACATCTTTTGCTTCTACTCCTACAGCTACTGCAGGGGATTATTTTTGGGTCACTTACAATATGGTTCAAAAAAGTTACTATATTTATAAATTTGTACGGTAGTGTTTTTTTTTTTTTTTTTGCACGGAAGTATTTTTTTATTTTGCACGGGACCAATTTATAATTTTTGTCAATTTCTTGAACCATATTGTATTTTTCCCATTATTTTTTTTATGATAATGGCATTTCTCACTTTGGAGTTAATGGGGAAACGATGATTCCCTCTATGCAGCTGTGTTTTAAAAAGCGGATCGAACCGATCCGACCGCTACTTGAACACCTCTCCGGGCCGCTTTAATACGTTGGACCGGGCATTTTCAAAAGCGCTTGAAAAACGCTCAAAAACGGTAAAAATCGGGTCGGACCGGCCGAAACGACGGTTTGACAAAATTTTTAATAAAATTGTATTTTCTTACACAGAATTAACTAAATTAATTATATATATAATACATATTAAATATAATTTAATAATATAATGTCTAATTTTAATTCATAACCCTAGATAATAGATATAGTTTCACTTCTTGGAAACACAACTCTAAGTCGCTACCCTCCTCCAGTATAATATCTAACTTTAATTTAATATTTCAATAAAATTTATTCATAAGATATATAATTTATTAGAAATATATATATATATATATATATATATATTTATAATTATATAACCATTTTAAAAATGATTAGACCCAGTTGAACCCGATCCGACCCAAAATATTAAGGTGACCGGATCAACTTCCGCTGCCACTTTTAAAACATAGCTATGAAGTTAGTATTTTCCCGAGAAGGTAATAAGACAACGGATACTTGGGTCGGGTGAAAGGCGTTTGACATGTATGTTACATACTTTTTTGTTCAATGACATGAGTGAAATTTATTTTTGGGCCTTGGCTTTTGTAGTCCTGTTTTATTCTTAATTTTCACCTTTTATTTTGTTTAACATTCTTTTGTTAGTTTGGTCTTTAACCTATTGGATCAGGGTATGACATGCTTTTTTACTTCCGGGTTTATAAATGAAAAAACACATCTTATGCCCTACATTTTGAATTTTGATTTTTTTCATTTTCGTTTACACTTTGTTCCTTTTTAGTTTTCTCATTTATATAACATCATTTATTCGTCCAATCCTTTTGATTGAAAATTTAAAATACATATATTTAAATTTTAATTTAACTAAAAAAAATCATCTAGCCGTCTATAGACGCCTAGGCCCAAAAACACCTAATATGGTCAGTTTTGTAAAAATTAGGTCGAAAGAAAACTATCTAACGTCTAGAGCCTGATTTTTGCATCAATAATATTTACTAATAAGTATGAATTGTTCTACTAAAAAGCTTTGCAAGTGATATGAATTTTTCTCTTAAGAGAAATTATCAAATAATAAAAATTTGTGGGCCTATCTCATGATATAAGACCACACAAATTAACACTCACCCCTCCTAAAAATGATAGTGAGAACTCTTGCAAAATAGTTCATACATCATTTTTACTCTATAGATACTCTTCAGAGTTTGGACAGAAGGAATATTAAGCATTTTTTAGTTTACAAAATGGTTTAAAGAAAAGCAAATTTGACCATGTTTTCCTAGAAAATTTATGGGTCAAAATTATATTATTTGTGCGTTGAAATATTACTCTAAAACACTATCCTATTAAGGCTCATTTGGTTCGTAAGATAAAAATATCTATCCGCCAAAAATATGCATATTTTTTACGGATAGATATTTTTATGTTACAAACCAAATGAACCCTTAATTTATCATTTTCGGAATTAATTTGTTGGTCGTGCCAAGTTTCGGCTACACCAAGGCACTGACAACGACGTCGGATTAGTACTTTCATTCTACCTTCTGTTTTAAATTAATGGGTAAGCGCCGAACGATCTTAAGCATTTTTAATCGAACCATATTATATAATTATTACCTATACTTTTTCTTATGGAAATATATCTCACTAATAAATTAATTTTAAAAAAGAAAATATGTCTCTTTTATACTGTGCAATTCAAGTTTATTTTTAAAAAAATTCATAAAATACAAATAAAAGGTCACACATATTATTACTAAAAAGTGTATTCAATAATAATACGTGTAAATTTCAGTAATAAAAAATACAATTTTTTAAAATATATTTAAATTACACGGTGCACCTGATGCATATAAGATTAAGAAAAAAAAGAATATATATATATGTGTGTATATATATATATATATATATATGTAATGCATAATACGGCAATCTGAAATATAATTTTAAAAATCAAAGTTAAAATTACCTTGGTCCCATTTTTTTTCCATATTAGTAAGTATTTTTTTAAAAAAGAGTATGTAAATATGAAATAAAATAATAAAATAAAAAATATTTTATTAACTCTTATTAATGTAGAATATTTCTTTTTAAAAATATAAACGAAAAATTGAGACATTAAATGAGATAAGTTTCTAAAGAAAATTGAGATGTTGAGTAACTTACAACTGGTGGAACCACAACTTACAAAATATAATTCAAATATTAAGAAAATATAAATATCCTAATAAAATTAAATTTGGGTAATAAACTCTTGCATGAAATACTTTATTAAAAAAAATGAATTTTGGACAAACTTTAGTCTTGTATGCACCAGTTACACCGTGCAACTCAAATTCATTTTTTAAAAGTTACATAAAATACTATTGAAAAGTCACACATATTACTGCTGAAAAGTGTATCTTTAATGGTGTAACTTTTCAATAATAATTTGTGCAACTTTTTAATAATAAATGGTGTTACTTTTTAAAAATAGACTTAAATTGCACGGTGCACCAGCTGTGCATACTCTTTTGGACAATGGAATATTGCTGGGAATGTGGTCAATTTTCAAAATGCAGTTAAAACTATCCATTGATTTGCAACTCTCCTCAGATATTTCCCAAGTTTCCATCTATTCTTAACCGGACATCTTTCCAAATATTTTGACCGGTTCAATTCGCTTTTTCGGTTTTTACCGGTTTGCAGGCGCCTTGCAGTTGCAGGAGGAGCGGTCGACTGCTTTGAAGCGATACGGAAGACTGGAAGAGTGTCCAAATAGTCGGTCGGACCGGCAGTCCGGCCCGGTTTTAAAACATTCCAATCTCGTCGATCTCTCCGAAGAAATTTCCTGCAAAAATTAAGCAACAGAAACGAAGAACGGACGCATCAATCTGTATGAAACTCCAAAACCCATTCCTCCGTCTATTAAGAGGAACAAAATCTCGAAATTTGAATTGATTGGGTCAAAAAGGTAATCCATTCAGGTTATGTTATGTGTATGATCTCTCCTTTTTTTTTTTCGCTTAGTTATCATGTCTGAAGAATCTGAGGTTTTATATGCAGCTGTCGTTCTCAATTATGCTTTGTCGCAGATATTTGATTTTATCTAGGAATAGTGTTAATCAATTCTCATTTTAGTATGGAAATTTCGATTCTGTTCTGTGGCTTTCTTTAATTGATTTTTTAGGTGGAATATAAATTAAAAATTCACGATGATCCCACCCCTCTCTCACTTCTCTTTTCGTATTGATGCCTTTGCTTCGTTTTCTTGAATTTGTGTAGGAAGTGGATTAATTTTGATATATTGCATTATTTGAGATGGGTTGATGACTAATTGAAGCTGATTCTTTGTTTTGATTCAGCAGTTTCTGTATATTCCATGTTGTATTTAAGTTGAAATGGAGATTTCACGGCAATGCTGAAGAAATCTAGCAACATTATTCTGTAAAAGTTGAAGGAATTAGTAATTTTGGTAAGCGTGTTGGATGGAAAAGAAAAGAGTGGATGAACAAGAGGCAGCATTACCTGTTTCCCTGCCTAAAGTTGATAGATTTGGATTTCTAAAGCAGGATGGCAACACGCCTGATGGATTAACAAAGAGCAAATCTGCCTCGGAGTTCGAGAGGTATCTTTTCAATGAAAGCATATTTAGCTTTCACTTTTATTGTTATGTCATTTTAGTTTATTTTTCTTGTATTCTGCGAATCGGATGTTTGATGGTTGGTATTGTTAGATAGGACTAAATTCATTGAGTCATTGCTATAGCTTCAAGTCTCTAATATGCATGCACATTTTCTTCTAAAGCTTTGAGTATCACATTTGCCAATTTCCTAGTGTTAAAGAGGCTGTATCCTAATTCGTGGATATTTTTGGGAAGTTTAATCAAGACATTACAAAGCCAAAAGCACAGTTACTGCCTAATTTCTTGACTCATGTATGAAAACACAACTCAGTATATTTGTTCCACAAGAATCTAGATGATTAGTTATTTTATATCTGTCATTACTTTAGCTTGATACAGTTATTGATGTTAATTATAACCACATAACTACTTTCCGTGACATGAAGTGATGAAGTAACAGTTGTTTGGTCAGAATTTTTAACAACCTGCCAAATTCCCCTTTAGCAGTTAATTAAAATTGGTTAGTATTGCTTCATGACTTAACCACCACCACCCACCCCGGATTGTCTCACTGGCATATCATTGAAGATTCCTTTAAATATTTGAGAAATTAGCTGATTCTAGCAATAGAATGAAGATGCCTTTTGTAGCTTGCTTTCAGTGTTAGTAGCCCAACTGTCCAGGAAAAGAGGATCTATCATGGAGCGCTTGCAATTTGACAATGTTTAATATTGGATTAGTACAAATAGTATTCAGATATTGGCTGGCCACTGATATATATGAAATACCAAAAATTGGTGATTTTGAATCAGGAAAGTATTTTTGATATTGGTTGGCACCTGATATGCAAGCACACTAGGAAGCAGAAAACGTAAGATAAATCTGAGCAAAAATCCCGTGTTCAAATTAAAAAAAAGAAGTGTGTATAGGACATATTAAGCTTTAAAGTTCAAAGAGCGTCTACTTTATTTATGTGGAAGTGGCATGCTCATTTTATTCTGAATATTATGGTTTTCTTTTGCTGTTCTAAACTTAATAAAGCAGTAGTTAGTGTTCGATAAGTCAGTTTTAAGTGACCCTATGTTGAAACAAGAAATTTTTGCATGTTAATGTGAAACAAAAAATTTACAAAAGATTCAAATTAATGAAGAAACTACTGAACAGCTCGATTGAGGCTAGATTTGGCAGCCTGGTATCTTGAAAGGATTCTGATTATATTTCAGGGATTCTTCTATTACACTTTCTTGCATTTCCTTTTATTTTATTTCACTCTTGCTCTATGCAGTTTATAATGCTAATTTATTAATATCCAAATTCAGAGATAAAAGAAGAATTAGGAAATGGAGAAAGATGATTGGTATTGGTGGTAGCGATTGGAAGCATTATGTTAGGAGGAAACCCCATGTTGTCAGAAGGAGAATAAGGAAAGGAATTCCTGATTGTTTAAGAGGACTTGTTTGGCAATTAATATCTGGTAGCCGTGACCTCTTGCTCATGAATCCTGGTGTCTATGAGGTAAATAAAGCTATTCTTATGTCAATTTCACATTAGAATGTGCCTTCTTGTAGCAAATACAATATGGAGTTTAAGTTGTCAAAGGAAAATTAAGGGGAACACATGTCATGGTTTGCTATTTCAAATGTGGCAGTAGTTTATAATAGTCCTTCACAAATCACAACTGATAATGCCAATACGACACCCTTAAATTTACTGTTGTATACATCTTATTCATTTTTCATCAATTAGTATTCTGACTACATCTCGTTTTACGTAAGTATTACTGGAGTTAGGGAACTTGATTGTCCTTCACATTGATTTGCTTTACGAACAAGTGAGAAAATTGGTTATTGCAGTAATATTTACATAACTTGGTGATTGGACCACCCAATTGTCCTGGAAATACCAAGTCCCATCTACTTGATATTTGTGCCCTAAATCTTGAGTCAACATGTTTTTTTTTTTCCTGATTTTTAGTGGCTATACATTTGGTCACCTCATTTAGTTTGGTTTGATTTAAACTGGAAAGTTTAGAAAAGTCCTAGTTTCTCATTCAAATGCTTGATTTGTAATTCTTCTCCACCACCTCCACTTATTTAATATATGAGTATCTATTATGATTGAAGGTAAATTGGAGAAATTTGCATCGGCCAGATTACATTTTTGGAGTAAATTGCAAAATTGGTCCCATATCACTTTGATGTTATCGATTTTAGTCCCATGGATCAATTTTCTCAGTAACTGTAAAATGATATAAATTTAGTCTTATATTCACAACTTTTTACATTAGAATTATAATTAATTTGTGATTTTTTTGTTTGAATTAATATCTTGGGTCTCATTATGTTATGTCATTGTAACTGACTCCAAGTCGCTAGTACGGTTGCTACTTGGAACTCAGGCAGCTCACATGAGTGGCATGTGCAAGCATTTGCCGATATAAGACTAAAATTGCATCATTTTAAAGTTATGGGACTTAATTAGTAAATTAATTAGAACAGAACTAAAATCCTAACACCCAATAAATACGTGATCAATTTTACAATTTACTCCTTCTGTTGTCTTTTCTTCTTGAACTGATGAATGTTAGTAAATCAGGTCTTTATCGTAAAGCATCATACTTGTATTTTGTTTTCTGCAGCAACTAGTTATCTATGAAACATCTGCATCTGAGCTAGATATTATCCGAGATATTTCCCGTA
The DNA here is from genome assembly GCA_026898435.1 of Prunella vulgaris. NCBI lineage: Eukaryota > Viridiplantae > Streptophyta > Magnoliopsida > Lamiales > Lamiaceae > Prunella > Prunella vulgaris. The sequence continues at coordinate 760,259 of JAPKLY010000086.1, read as the reverse complement.
CATTTCCTTCGCACGTTTTCTTCCAGCAGAGGCATGGTCCAGGTCAGAGATCCCTTTATAATGTTCTGAAAGCCTACTCTGTATATGACAGAGATGTCGGTTATGTGCAGGTTGTATAATCAACTTATCTTTCTCTTTTTGACAAATGTATTGTCAACTTATCAATCATCTACCAATTTGCCAGTTTCTGTCTCCCAATTGTTGGAATAATGTTGTTTGCAGGGCATGGGATTTGTAGCAGGTCTCTTGCTTCTTTATATGAGTGAAGAAGACGCATTTTGGTTATTGGTGGCCCTGTTAAAAGGAGCTGTCCATGCTCCAATGGAAGGATTATATTTGGTATAGTTTATACAAGCTCTTTATTCCATTCATTTCAAACCCCATTTTCATCTCCTAGGAATAAATTGTATTTGGTAGTGCACTCTAGGAGAATGATTATTTCCAAAAAATTAAGTATGTGTGTTTCGGGCTGTAGGTGGATCGGGAAAATCCTGATTTAAAAATCCTGGAACTCAAAAAAGGTGAACTTGATTTGTTTATATTTGGTTAACAAGATGTAGTAGGGTATGATTGAGAAAAAATATTGTTGGTTCCTTAGTGGTCAAGATCTAGAGGGAGGAGGGTAAATAGACCTTAAAAAAGTTTAGAAATTTTTTCAAATAAAGTATTTGGTAGAACCTTTGCAGTAACCTTTTGAAAATCTGCAAGAGTTGTGGACCTAAAAGATTACAGCTATAGACTACAAAGTTTACAGCTGCAAAGTTTGAAAAACTAACAGAAGTAAACTCCACTTGTAGATATCTTTTCAGAGTAGTTTTTCACACTTTAGAAAGTATTTTGAGAAACTTTTAAGTGCATCGGAATAAAGTGTATGTTAATAAAAAACAATATATATTCTCAAATATACAGATGAGTGACTAACAAGTTTACAACTGTAGATTATGACTTCTTTTAAATGCACATGCATTAAAACAATGATATATGTAGAAAAATATGATGCAATAAACAAGTAAATAAATGAAATAACATAAACACAACAACATATAGTGGTTCAAAGACTGTAAAGTCTTCCTACATCCACTGTTATACACCACAGGTGTCAAATTCACTAAGAATGATTACACATATCTTACAAGTGTTTCCCTCTATGAACTAACTCTCACTTATATTGTATTCTTGATAAAAAGTTGTCCTAATCACTCAGATTACAATGGTTCACACAGAACCTTTTACCTCACAAAGAAATAATCTGCACAAAGTAGAATCAAAGTAATAAAAGGTGAGGAAACAACAACAAAATAATGTTTTCTTTATAAGAAAATCCTAACAAGCTGACCTATGAATCACACAGAAAGATATCTTATTAAGAATTCCCAGAATATATGCTAGCTGAAGGTTTTGTTCAGATAGAATGCTTCTTGATTGCTCGAGTGTTGTTGTCGATCTTCCAGTCTTCCTCCACTATTTACAGATGAGGAGGTGTGACTAGTCGTTGAGAATTTTCGAATTTTAATTCTGGATAAGCTTCCTCACTCTTTCTCTCTCTCATGTGTGTAGTGGTTCATCCACTCTCAGAATAGTAATGGTTGTAATATTTGTCCTTCAGATCAAAATCTCATAACTAATTGCTTATTATTTAGAGTTTTGGGTCTTCACAGCTTCAAATAATCCATAATAACCTGGGAGTGAGTACAAGTTAATGTTTCACGGACCCTTTTAATCTTCTGTTGAACTTGTACTTAATCTTCAAACGGCTGCCTCTTGCTGTAACTTTATCTTCTAGTTGTATGATATCCATCTGTAGATTTAGTCTTCCGTTGTAGGTTTGGTATAGCTGTAAATTCTGTCCAGCTGTAGACTTCATTTTAGCAGCTATAACTTAACCAAATTTCTTCAATTTTCACACCTGTAGGGTCAGCTCAATAGCATGCAACTCTACACTTTGCTATCATCAAAATCTAACTAGAAATATTCTGACAAATATAGTGAAAAAGTAAGTGATTATAGATTATTATATTTATTGTGAAAAATAAAGAAGTGTGTTATTGGGAAAATGAAAAGGATGAGAGAGAATGTGAGAGTGAAGGTATTTTAGGTTAGAATAGTGGTGGATATTGAAATTTAGCAGCATAATCCTACAAACAAACATGCATTGGGATTTTAGAAGTAAAATCTTGCTTTGCTAACAGCCACAGTGAATTATATTTTTAATACCCTTATATCATGTTTATATGACTTGAAATAACTACATCTAATCCATGTATTTTTTGTACTCCCAATCGCACAAGCAAAACACATTTCTGGAAGATATTTCGTCAACATAACTAAATTACCGTTGAACTTAACCTAAGAATTTATTGATCTTGATGGCTTAATCGGTAACACATCATCCTTGCTTAAAGTTCCCTTTAGAAAATGTAGTCATGCATTCTGAAGAATAATGCGATTACCATAGAAGACCGACAAGTATGATGTATAGACTTTAAGTTACAAAGTAGCATTTGCATGATAAACTTTTCTTTTCTTTTTTTTTGTCCACTTTTATATTTCAGTGTATAAAGAGACTGATCATGGCTTATCTTAAAACTCTATATTTTTTTCTTTTTTGAAAGATGCATCATAGTAGAGATTACATGTTTGCCTTTTATGATCATCACTTGTTTAATCTTGTAGTAGCATTTGACAAGGCTGACCATAATATTATTGTGTACGACCTAAAACATCTCGCACTCATGCTATGTATTGATTGAAATTTCATTTCTCAAATGCGTTTAAAATTTAAATTTTTATATCATCTTCTGTGAGTTCACATTATTATGAAGCATTGTTAAAACTCCTGTATTTGGTGCAGGTTGGGTTGCCTCTTGTGCAGCAATATCTTTTTCAGCTAGACCAGTTAGTGAGAGATCATTTACCAAAATTGGGAGAGCATTTTGCTCAAGAAATGATAAATCCCAGTATGTATGCAAGCCAGTGGTTCATAACAGTGTTTTCTTACTCGTTCCCATTCCATTTGGCCCTCAGGATTTGGGATGTCTTTCTTTTCGAGGTTAGTCTCCTTTTCTAAGGTTAGCAATCAGACATTTTACTTATTTAACCCCCTTAAAATCTCTTCTGAATGTGGTTTATCAATTTTTTATTCCAGGGCGTGAAGATTGTCTTTCAAGTCGGTATAGCTCTACTGAAGTACTGCCATGATGATCTGGTGGAATTATCCTCTCAAATCTGAATCCTCAATCCTCATAGCTTAATCTTCTTTTCCTTTTGGAGGTCTTAATGACATTCAATGTATTTCTACAGGTGAAGTTACCTTTCGAAAAACTCATACATGCCCTACGAAATTTTCCCGAGGATGCAATGAACCCTGATGTATTACTACCAATGGCCTACTCAATAAAGGTGCCATTCTCACTAAAGCCCCTCAAGTTTGTTCAATTTTACTTGTTTATCATTGCAAAGGACTCTTGGTTGATTGTGCTTAGTTAACCTAGACAAAAACTTGTACAATCCTGGTTCACATATTTGAGTTCTGTGAACTTCATTGATCCTCCCCAACAAATGCTAAATGGATCTCATATGCAAGTTTTTGTTTTACCCGTTTTGCAAATGGGTTGAAAGCTCATGTGAACCAAGTTCACACAAGTGTTACTCAGTTACATAAAATTTGATCCACAATTTCGAGGTTCATGCTTGGATTTATTGTGGGCCAGGGGGTAATTGAAATAGTTAATAGGTAAACAGAAGAAGAATCCATTGGATTATAATAGCACACATTTACTGAATTGAGACCAAAAAAAAAAAATCTGGCATAACTCATTTACCATTTGACCTATTGTAAAGTATTTGCATGCGTTCAACTATTTTTTTCTCTTATCAATGGACATGGTTGTCCGGTATTTAGGTGTCTAAGCGATTGGTGGAATTGGAGGAGGAATACGAGAAGCAAAATGGGAAACTGTCGGAGCGTGTTAGACCGAGGGTGCTGCAGCCATCAGCATCTTGAGTGAAAATTATGCACCCTGCAATGATGCTGAGACTGCAGAACTTGTGAATGATATTTGATTTTTTTTTTTCTATTGATTCTTTGTTGTTGATAACAACCTATGTATTACTAACTGTTGCCTTGTTGCAAAATGAAAACAATTTTCTTGTAGAAGATTATGGATTAATTTTTGGGGCATGTTGACCTGTTGCTTATGTTGTGCTTTACTGGCTATGAGGTTTGCCAAATGAAGATAATAGGGGATAATGACATGGATATGACATACTTTTCCTTCCTATGACATGGATATGGCATGCTTATCCTACTGACATGGATATGCTTTACTCGCTACGGTACGACTTTTTTTTTTTTTTTTAAGTTGGACAGAAAATAGTTAATGATAAATATTTCATAAAATTATATGGAAATATATTTGTTTTGTCATAATATTCTAATTGCAGTATCGCATTTTACAAATACGTATAATTATCAAGGGTGTAAATGACGTTTGGCGGTAGTCGGACGGTCGAGTGCGACCAAGCGCCAAGGAGTCTTAGGCGGGGCCAAGATTTTTTTTATTTTTTAAATTTTTTTCTAAATATATATTAATAAAAATATAAAGTATACAATAAATTATAAATTTAAAACATAATTAATGTCCAATTGCATTTTTCCCTGAACACAACAAGTCAATAAGATGCTACAAACTATCACAAAATGACATTGTTCAACTTCTAAATAAAATACTAAAATAACAAAATATATCGTAGGAATAAATTAATAAGTAGTTCAACTAAAAGGAACTCCACGTACACACTCTTCATTATCAGATTCAAACTTCACATCAACATTTATTTCATCACCATCAGATGAGAAATCATTCTCGTCAAGCTCTCTAAGTCGAGAAGTCATGTCCGAGGTTGAGCCAATGTCTCCCTCAACAACACCATCATCAACCAATCCACCTCCAACAATTCATTCTTGAGTATAACTTGCATCATTTTTTGCTAATAAAACTTCCACATCTTTCTCTTTTAACTTTGTGTGCTTGTTCATCAATTTTGCATTAAAATTTACATACACAAGATTATTTAATCGTTCAACTGGAAGCTTGTTTCTTTTCTTCGTGTGTATCTAAAAAAGTTATAAATTTGTCTTTAATTTTAAAAAAAAAATTAATAAATCTCCTCCTACTCCTCCTCTGTGGCCGCCATTTACGCCTACTCCTCATCTGTGGCCGTCATTTCCGTCTATTTCTAATGGCCGCTAAGGCCGTTTAGGTAGGGTCAAGGCCGCCTAGGCGGGGGCTAATACCCTGACCGTTTTTCTCTGCCGATTTGGACTAAGCGTCGGCCGCTGGGGGTCGCCAAGCGCCTAGGCGAAGGTCTAGGCGGTCTTGGAGGGGCCATTTGCATCCTTGCTAATTATATAATGCAAATGGTACATGTGACACTTTTTTTTTTTATCGGTAAAAGAAAATTTTATTAATGTAACAAAACCAAAAGCCCCCACAGACTATAAGGAATAATCTGGGTAGCAGGAGTACATCTCATCCAACAATCTCAACACCTAAACCATCAGTCTCAACAATACTTCTAATTGTAGAGCAACCTCATGTCACCAAATCAATATTACACCACAACAACTATGTAAAGCACCAGCACCAGTATCTACAATTTCACTATACTAGACAAGGAAAAAAAAATACACCTTTCTACTTCAACTGGAAGCACCCATTAGGATTACGTAACCATAGTTGAAAGGAAGAAGAGCTCTTGATTACAGCTTTAACCGAAAACCATGATCAAAGGAGAGCTCTAATTTCATCCCACATCTTGATGCTATCAGGAGCAATATTATTGAATACCTTCATATTTCTGGCATTCCATATCGACCACATAATGCACATCCACATAGTATCCGCAATTCTTTCCATCTTCCCCAATCCACAGAGTACCCCATGTTGGGCAAAATGGATAAAACTGTTTGTATGTGGAACCATTTCTATACCAAGCCATTGACAATATTTTACTCATAGTTCATTCGCAAACTTACATTGAAAAAAGAGATGCCGGATATCTTCGTTTTCAGCTTCACACAAGTCACAAATTAGATGTCCTGTTGGAATAATACTCCTCGACAAAAGGTTATCTTTTGTAGCCAATCGCCCTTTCAGTATTTTCCACATAATAGCTTGAACCCGCCCCGGAGCTAAACTTTTCCAAAGTCTAGCGAATGCTTTCCTCTTCAATCTGGTGCCGCTTTCCTCTTCACGTTGTAACAGCTGGATGCACGCCTTATTGGTAGAATATAACTTGTTCTCCGCACTATTCCAAACCCATCTGTCCATCTCTTTTTCATTAAGTTGTATCCTGTTGATCGAAGATAACATTTGATTAAGAGAGTTAGTGTCCCTCACTCTAAGTTCCCGGTTCCATTTGAATTCCCAATTCCAGGCCCCTTCAACCCATCTCCCACACTCCCTTAAGGTTTTATCTTTCAAATCACCCAATCTATATAATCTGTTAAATTTCTCACACAAAGGTACATCATCCGCCCACCTATCCTTCCAAAAATAAGTAGAACTTACATCCCCTATATTCTTCTTAAAATCTCTCCACATCCTTTCACCCTCTGAATTTTCAAAGATCTCACAAATCTCTCCCCACCATCCCGACACCTGATTTCTAAGTCTCCTCCCCCTATCACTCATTACTCTTCTTCCACTCATCATTCTCTTCATTCCCAAACCCTCATATTTAGAGTGTACGACTCTCGCCCACAATCTATTTGGTTGCGTAAGGTATCTCCAAATCCACTTCCCTAGGAGAGCTCTATTGAAAGAACCTAATTCTTTAATACCCAACCCCCCACTTCTTTTATCTCTACACACCTCTATCCATTTCACCCAAGGAATTTTGTTATGATTCTCGTTCCCCCCCCCCCCAAAGAAAGTTTCTTTGTAATCTCACAATTTCCTTAAGGGTTTTAGAAGGCATCTTGTAAAAAGAGAGGCAGCAGATCAGTATGGCTGAAAGTACAGCTTGAACCAACGTAATCCTCCCACCCAAAGAGATCTGTTTATCTTCCCATTTCAGAAATCGTTTCCGAATCTTATCCACCACATTTTTCCATGCTTCAGATTTCTTGTGATTTACTCCCACATTGATTCCAAGATATCCAAATGTACCAGTACCGATTGAGCACCCCAATTGAAAAGTCATTTCCTCCAAAGATATTTGATCCAGATTATAGCCCCAAACACTACATTTCTGAAAGTTTACATGTAAACCAGATAGCAGCTCAAAATTACGGAGTAGGTATTTGAGCTCCTTGATATTATTCATCTTACCCGGGCAAATGAAGAGAGTGTCATCCGCATATTGTAGATGAGAAATTCCAATCTTAGCTATCCCAATTTCAATTTCCTCTAGAAGATTTAGTCTAATAGCTAGGGATGGCAAATGGAGCGGATCGGGGCGGATACCTCAATATCCATGCCTGCTCCGCGCTTTGCCCCGCTGATCCGCCCTGCTCCATGCTCCACTGCGGGGCAGCATTTTGAGATCCATGCCTGCCCCTCGCGGGACGGATCTGATCTGCTCCGCTCCATCTATTAAATTCTAATAATTTTACAAAATCAATATATTAAAAAAAACTAAATGCAAAATATTAAAAATTCACAATTTAATCAACAATAATTCATCCAAATCACCAAATCATATCCAAGATTTGATTATTTTAAAAAATATATATATAATTCTATATATTTATATATATATATATATATATATATATATTTAATATTATATATAATTAATATTATATGGTGAGGGGCGGAGCGGAGCGGGGCGGATCAGGGCAAAAAATATGTAGATCCATGCCTGATCTGCTCCGCAAGCGGGGCGGGGCGGATCTGCTCCATTCTCAAAACGGGACAGATCGGGACCGATTCAAACAGAGCGGGGCGGATTGGATCAACTACGGGTGGGTCGTTTTGTCATCCCTACTAATAGCCCTTCTGACTAGGAGACTCAATCCTTATTAAAAAAGGGAGCAATTTCTGTTTAGTATATTTTAAAATCAACTTTTTTTTAATAAGTGAATTTTAAAAAATAAATAAATATTAAATGTAAAAATATATATTTATATATATTCGTCTACATTTGTATATGTTTATGTGCATATTTGTATTAAACAGATTTTTTTTGTGATATTTTTTTAGTAAAAATAAGAAAATGGTGGCGGTCGTGTCGTGATCTTATTCCACTAACTCGGATACGCTGTGAGCGGCTAAATATGTATTATAATATTACCAAATAGTAATGGTTGTCACATGCACCTTTCATTATTGGACCAGCCTGGCACTGAAACTGAAGATCATGATATGGAACCCGAATTGATCACAATTGATGACCCGGTTTGACCCGACTCAAATATTACGCTTTTTTTAGTTTTAAAATCAGAAATTAAATTTCATAATCAATTTCATTTTGAATCCCGTTATAATATTGCATATTTTTTCAAACAATTAATTCTCTCTTTTTTCCAAACATATTTCAATCATAATTTACATATTTCACCCACGCTGCTAATTTAAAAGACTTAGTTTTAAATGTCATTTAACATTCTTATTAAAAAAATTAATTATTTAGATTTGTGGGCTTGATTTATTTCTAAATATTCTCAACTTTGCAGTATATGTTCTAAATTTTGTTATCACATTAACATGACCATCTATGAAACAAAAATATATACTATTTCGAGTAAAACTTGCATATTATAAAAGTATTATCTCCCATTTGATGCTCAATTCTATAAATAATAAATTGGAACTTAATTCAATCAAATGGAATTTTTGGTCCCAACACTTTTTATCTCCCATTTTAGCTGCAGTAAAAACAGTTAGGAAAAAAAAAAAAAAAAGTTGGCTCATAAGAGAGACATTGTAATAATATAAACAGAATATATTATTTTTTCTTATTAAATCTACATTTGATATACAAATGAAAGAGAGAGACCACCTATGTTTAGACAAGTCATACAAGAATGAAGAATGCTCGGATAAATTATAAACATGGATACAAATGAAGAGAATTAAAAGGTTCAGAAGACGAAATCCGGTTCTTAGCCTGTATCTACTGTACTGTGTTCCGACTTTCGCCTCAGAAACGACATTCTTGAGCATCACTTTGGCGTCCTTCTGCTCAACTTGATGACCCTTAATGCAGGATATGTTGTGTTCAGTAATTCCTTTTGCTCTCTGAGCTTACATCTTGACCGTCGCTTTTATCAGTATCGTAGTTGTCCCTCTGTGAATCCATATCACTGCTGCTCGCTCGGGTTTTTCTGTGCCTTCTGTCCTGGAGAAATTGAACCAGCCAGTACCATTTTAAACATGCTAAAAAAAGCTAATTCTGATCTGCTAATAACTTTTGGTAAAACGAGTAATATTGTTTAAAAATGTATTGCAACTGGTGATAGAAGTATTTTGCTATAAAAAAAAAAAGATGCAGATATGAGCTTTTGAAGGAAAGTCTGACCTCTCTAGGTATGGGATATTCTTCGGATTCAAGCATCCGAACAACTTGGCTCATCCGAGGTCTCTTGTCAGAATCAGGATCAACGCATCTCAAAGCAGTTAAAAGGGCCCGTTTGAGGGCTCTAGTGGATGGTCTCGTATCGATGTTTTGATCTACCACTTCTTCTGAACGCCTACTTCCCACCATCATTTTCAGCCAATCGACCAGATTAACCTGCAAGAATACAGAGTCGGCGTTGAAGTTTGTTCGAGCACAAAATTAGATCTAAAGCATGCAACAAAAGAGTCCAATTCAATCATCATCTAACGAGAACTTGAAGCTTAGAACGAAAATTTATGTAAAGGAGCTTCATTTTCTGTAATACCTCTGGAGCAGGTCGTCCATAGTCCACAGGATCTCTTCCCGTGATTGCTTCTAATAGTAGAACGCCAAAGCTATATACATCACTCTTCTCATTTAGGAGGCCACTATTTGCATATTCCGGAGCTACATATCTGAAAGAATCGAGTGAACACAAAACATTCCAAAATCATTTGATAGACAAATACGAAAACTTACCCAAAGGTACCCATGACGCGAGTTGTGATATGACTTTTTCCAGCACCAAGAAGTTTGGCTAGGCCAAAATCAGACACCTTAGCATTAAAGTCTTCATCAATCAGAATATTGCTGGATTTTATGTCCCGATGAACTACTTTTGGTTCGATTGCTTCATGCAAGTAGGCAAGACTTAAAAAAGCACCAAAATTATATTATTAAAGGAAAATGAATAATAATAATAATAACAATAACAATAAATGCAGATTAATCAACGTACGCTTTAGCAGTGCCAAGAAGAACCTTCATTCGGGCCTCCCATGTAAGAAATCCGTACTGACGCATGGCTCCATGAAGCCATTGTTCTAAATTACCATTATTAACATACTCATAGACTAGCATCCTGAAACAGCAAGATTCATTTTAATTAGATTAATTATTTTAAATGTCCATTATATCCTTGTCAAAGTAAATTCAGTAATTACAGCAAAAGAAGTATAACAAAACAGTACCTATGAGTTCCTTCAATACAATATCCAAGAAGTCGGACCAAATTTTTGTGTCGCACATGACCTATAGCTTCAACCTCTGCTCCAAATTCTGTTTCTGCTTGACCTCTAAGGTCGAATAACGAGCACACATTAAAGACAGCGTATAAATATTTTATTAATCACCAAGAAAAAAACTTGCACTTACAGATTGTTGAAGAGCTTTTTAACAGCAACATGAGTACCATTAACAAGCTTTCCTCGATAAACGACCCCATATCCTCCCTCTCCAAGAATATTCTCCTTAGAGAATTTATTTGTAGCAAGTTGAAGGTCTCTTAAGGTAAACCAATGACCCCAACCCAAGTGAGAGAACTCGGGGAGACCACTTAAAGGTGAAGGAGCAGTTATAGGATGAGATGAAGATGGCTTAAAGTTTTCTGAACTCCAGTCGTCTTTATCAAGAAGACGGAATGAACCTGATTGGCTGCTGTTATCTGCTTTTGGCATTCCTAAATGGATCATCACTTTGTCTGATTCTTTATGACTTGATTTGTCATGAATGGTGAGGAGAATTCCATCTTGTGGAACGAATTGCCCAGTTGACACGTGCTCTACTCGTACTTCTTTGATTTCTTTTGAAACGGGGGGAATTCGGGTAAGAGGAAGGCCGTCTTGAGCTCGTTTTAATTTGTTACGTGAAGAGAGGTAAAAGATTAATACTAAGAGGATAACAACTATCAGTAACCCAACAATAATTCCGATAAATTCCCAGACTTTGAGACTTCCGATGTTCTTAGAGAGTTCTGCCTTAAGATCAGAACCCATCCTCTATGATGTCAAACAAACCTGCAGAATCAACGAAATTCGATACTTTACTAGGCGAATGCAATGAATTTATAGGAATTTCCTCTGATCCTAAGATGAATTTGGGAATTTGGACCTATGGAAATCTCATAATAACTCTATCAAAGTCATGTTTCAGATGGGATAAATTTAACTAGAGTGCAATCTTATAGATGCAATTTCAAGAAAGGCTAGCAAAACTTGCTCTAAATGGGACAATTAAACACAACTATTACAAGCAACAGTTGAGTATTGAAAGACAACAGTTAGGAAAAAGTAAATTCTAGCAACATGGTCAGCCAAATGATTGCAACAAGACCAAAAATCACAATCCAAATAAGATAACCCAGTCTATATTATCTCTAAAACACAATTAAGACACAAGAAAAAGACCCTTTACAGGAACTAGGAAGAACCTTAAGGGATGAATTTTGCCCAAATTGGAAAAATGCGAAAAACATAAAACATAAATGCTATGCTACACAAAAAGAGAAATGTTTTTAGGTATCTCAGAAAGCTATCAAGCTCACTTACCTTTATGAGAACAGGGCAATCAAGAAAAGCCCTTCAAAGCCCAGATCTTGAGAGCCCTTCAAACATCAAAGTCTTGGGTGATAGATCTCTTTCTGTGACAGCTGAAGAAGAAGCACAATAGACCCACATTTTTCAAGAAAACCAAATCTTTACTGCCAAACAGGTCCCAAATGGCAAATCTTTATGCAATTAATTTCTGGGGTTTCACCACAACACCAAACATGACTTAAAATCTCAGAATCTACAAATGTAACTGCAACGACTGTGTGGGTGCATAGAATGCCAAATTGTGGTGATAATCAATGGGTGATGGTAATAAATTGATAACTGTTGTTTCAGTCAAGGAAATGTCAATGTGAATATGATCATTTATATATAAACAAACAATTGAACGAGAGAGAAGATTAAGTGGAGCTATCAGTATAGGTAAAGAGAAGATGCCTTGAAGAAATTATATAAACACATGGGTAAAAATGAGAAGTATCACCTCTACTATGTTGACTTGTTAACAAAAGAATTTATTAAGATAAAGGGGGAGGAGAGTCTGTTTATGACGCTGTGAGATCACTCGTAACTGTCATTTGAAGGGTGAATTTCATAATTGTTTTGTTTGTGGATAATAAAGATGATTCTTCTTTATCGAGTGGATGAATTTTTCCATCCATCCAAACCATCTCTTACCTCCATATTTAGCTCCACTCTGTATTTCACATGTGCGGGTGTTAGAGTGAGAGGGTGATGAGTTTTGGGTAGGGTTGTTCATAAAACCGAAAAAACCGAATCAAACCGATGAAATTCGGTTCGTTGAGTTCGGTCCAAAAAATTCGGTCGGTTTTCGGTTCTAAAATTTAAAGATTTCGGCTTATTCGGTTCGATTCGATTCGATTCTGGACAGGACCGAAGAGACCGAATTTTTAATTAAAAATTATTTTTAATATATATAATATATTATAAAAATAAAATGTAATCCCTAATATTGTGTAAACCTTGAATTATGGCGAACTTATTAAATTAAGGATGTGAACTTGATTGTATTGTGTTTATTTAAACATTGATCAAATTTGATTTAATGATATTGAGCTAAATTTAATAATAATATGATGTATAAGAGCAACACTTGTGTACAAATTTCTACCGTAGAAATATCCATTTTTAAAAAATTCGCGGATCTAAACCGGGTTGGGTCAGATTTGGACATTTTTTTTCCAAAATTCGCGCAATTTGTAATTCCAGATTTTTTCGCTCCCAGGTATGTTACAATTTGGGCAAATGCGTGTTACAATTAGACAAAATCTGTGTTACTAATTCTTAAAAAAAAAAATTGTACTTTTCAAGTAACTATAAAGAAAATATGTATTTCTGCAAGTATAAATATGTGTTACTTAATTAATTTTTTATTCTCTTTCTTGATTTATATTAATAATATGTTTTTTCGCTCTCAGGTATGTTACAATTTTGGCAAAGGCGTGTTACAATTAGGCAAAATCTGTGTTACTAATTCTTAAAAAATTAATTTTTTGTACTTTTCAAGTAACTATAAAGAAAATATGTATTTCTGCAAGTATAAATATGTGTTACTTAATTTATTTTTTATTCTTTTTCTTGATTTATATTAATAATATGTTATTCATGTACTTAATACATCATTTAATACCTTATATATGTTATATAAAATATAATATATATTTTTATAAGGATAAATAAATGTTTGTGCATACAGTAACACACATTTGATCTTGCAGTAACACACATTTACTCTAATTGTAACACACATTTGCAGTAACACACATTTACTCTAATTGTAACATACATTTGCAGTAACACACATTTACTCTAATTATAACACATATTTACTCTAATTATAACACACATTTACTCTAGATGTAACACACATTTGCAGGAACACAAATTTACTCCAAGTGTAACATAAATTTGCAGTAATACATATTTACTCTAATTGTAACACATATTTGTTCCTCAATTTTTGTTATTATATGAGCATATATGTGTTACTATAGGATAAAATGTATTTTTATTAAGAATAAATATGTGTTACACATACAATGTAACACATACATGTGTTACATTGCATGAAAAATATTTACTTCTACAAAAATAAATGAATATGTGTAGAAAACAACATTTAATCTGGTTGTAACACACGTTTTGCCTTAAAGTAACATGCATTTGCCCCAATTGTAACATATCTTGGAGCGAAAATCACAAGCTAAGCGAATTTTGGAAAAAAATACTCAAATTCGACCCGACCCGGTTTAGACCCACGAATTTTTGAAAATGGATATTTCTACGGATCTTAGATCCGTAGAAATTTGTATATAAGTGTTTGTCGATGTATAATATTTATTTTGATTAAATATAGATTTTTTTTATTTTAAAATTATTTTGGACAGAATAAACTGAATTGGTTATTTTGGTTGGGTCCAAGATATAATTCGGTCTTGTTGATAGAATTTATTAACGGTATTTGTTTATGTGGCTAATATAACATGTAATTCTACCAAACAATAAATCCAAGAATTTATTCTTGGATGTATAATGTAGAGAGAGAGAGTGGAGAATTTTAGAGAGAGAAAGTCTTGTGTATTATGGTTAAGTTGTTTTTTGCCCTACTACATCTTTATGCTACTTATACATCTGTGCTATGTATTCCGGACTTAGGCGAGCTTCTAAGCCTTGATCTCCACGGGCTTGGACGAGCTATCCTCCAGAGGAGCGAGCTTCTCCCTCTTGAGCTTGATTGATCTTGACTTGGTTATAGGGCGAGCTTCTCCTCTCTCCATGCGAGCTTTCCCATGTTGATCTTGGTCAGAATTGATGACGTAGCTTCCAAGTAGGTCGACGACCTTCGTAGCGTCGATTATTTTATCAACAATTGCCCCCTAGCCTGATGTTTGTTTGAATCATTAGATGAATAACGAGCATCAGGCTATAGATGCATCAAGTGTGGCTCCGCATGATTCCATAACCGTGTTACGAATACATAGAAGGACACTACAGGCCTCATTAAAAACCTAGCTGTAAACCACCCTTGTGGATAAACCGGTCGTAGGGAAAAAAGAGTACCGTGCAATCCTTCCAGATACCCGTAAGTTATTTGAATCTATGTGTTCATTGCTCCATTCGTGCGGGCTGAGTGGGCCTTGATTCTTGTGTTTCTCTATACCCGCAAGTAGATGCATTTGAAAAATAGTTTGCAGCTTTTCGATCTTTCTGGAGATCCTTTGTGCTTGCTATTGCTGGAATATTCAATGTATGGTTTCCTGGTGAGCGCTTCCACTTGGATGCTTCGCGATTTTCGTTGTGGTATCGGCCCTACTTCTTTCATACTGATGGATGAGATTTAGCCAGCTGAGATGTCACCATTCACTCCGGTTGAAGGATAGATTATTCCTGCCGTTGGTGAATGTGCCCCCAACTGTTTATATTTTTCGCACATTATTGTCTTTTGCTCGCTTTTATATTTTGGTACGCAAATGTTCGTCTTACACCACTTACAGAAGCGAATTGTTCGTCTTACGCCGCTTTAGGGCCGCGAATCGTACTTTTTTGCTCTCTCAGGCAATTGGGTTTTATAAACCTTGCCTTAGACACTTTCGTCTTTTTAGAGTCTTTTTTTTATGTTGGGCTGTAGGTTCTTAGCGATCCTTTAAGAAGGATGCTTTAGTGAACCTAGGCACTTTAGTGGCCGCGAGTTCTTAGTGGTCCTTTAAAAATGATACTTTAGTGAACCTGGGCACTTTAACGGCCTTTACCTCGAGTACTGACAATAACGTTTTTTGGGACTAGTGTCCTTGCGTATCTTGAGCTTTTTGCTTCTTGATGATTTTGTGTATCAGGGTCTGCCCCCCATTCGACTGTTGATTGTGATTTATGATCAAGAGTTGAGTGATTTGAAATATTTCGGCGTATCGCCAATTTGCACTGTTGATATAGGCGGGATGGGCATTGCCTATAAAGACGGGATAATCGTGCCTTCAAGAAGTATTATCGCTTCAAGAAGGTGCATCGCCTATAAGGCGGAATCATGCCTCTGGGAGGCGCATCGCCTATAT